>BDMV01000012.1:30472290-30692226 GCA_008326285.1 Oryza officinalis
GGTGCCGGTTTTTCTTACAAACCGGCACCAATGAGCTCCTCCCAGCCAACCGGCACCTATATGACCTTATAGGTGCCGGTTCGTGGAAAAATGGGCGTGAATTGTCTTTTAGGTGTCGGTTCTAGCAAGTTCGGCACCTATGTGGCCGGTAACTATGGAGGTTTTTGTAGTAGTGATGGTACATGCTCCTCACAGGTTTTTTTAAAATTTTTTGTGAATTTGGTCCAACTTTATTCAAATTCAGTCAAAATTTGTTGAATTTTCAAATAATTTCGAGCAAAAAAGTTCAAAAATTCCCAAAAAATTCAAAAATTTGGGTACCGAAATTGAAAACCCTGGCTCCTCAATAGTTCTGTCCATCGTCACGCCCCGCCTGCATTCTCCCCTCAGCCGCGGCTGCTACTTGAGATCCACTTCTCGGGCGTCAAGCTGTCGCTGCTCAAATCAATATATATAAACGCACATGTTATGAAGTGCAAGGTCGGAATAGTAGATGATTCTTGCAGGAAACTAACTGCCCCAAAATAATCACAAGAGACCAGGCTTTCTTTTTTTCTTTTTTTCTGATAAAGACCAGGCCATCTTTTGTGAAACTAGGCATGTTCAATGGCGGCGATGCTTTACAGCACCATATATATGATACCCGAGTTCAGTAGTCTCGGTGGTCAGGGTATATATATTCACGTTCGCATTCTCAATAGACAAGTGTCAGACTGCCAGCAATGCGAGACACAGCAAGGTTGAGATAAAAATCAGTAGGCGGCATGGTCATATCGACGGTGCGGTTTTGACTTTTGAATGCCTGTTCAGGGGGAAATAGATGATATTTGGATACAACTCACAAAGACAGTTCCTAAATTTGTTCATATTTGTTCATATGTATCATCTAGATCCTCTTACTCTCACAATACTTATCTAAATTCCAGAATTTGTTTGAATGTGTGTCATTCCGGTCCCGAATCGCCACAGCCTTTTTGGGATCCTATGTGGTGCTGATGTGAAATGCCACACGTGCTAACTTGGCTCTATCACTAATCTACACTCACTGCCAATGACGTAGAACCTTTTTTTCTTTCTTTTTTTTCCTTTCTCCTTCTCTCCTTTCTGGTTCCCCACTCAGCTCATGATACCATGGCACCGCCTCTCGCCGACAACTTCACTGTCTTGCTCTTCCCGAAGCACGCACTATCGCTGCTCCTGTCCTCACACTAGCGTGGGATCGGCTATCTCTAACGGGCATTAACCCTCATCACTATCGGGTAGGGCCCCCGTCACTGACCAAAGGTCAGTGATGTGAGAAACTATCTCAATCGGGCACAAGGCCGTCACGGATGAACGTTATCTCAATCGGGCCTAACCATACAGCCCGTCACAGATAAGATTGACCAAGAAATACAAGTCAAACCAGGTTGGGTAGAGCCCGTCACGGATGACTAATCTCAATCGGGCAAAATACTCAGCCCGTCACCGATGACTAGAATCGCTAACGGGCTTTAACAAAGAGGCCGTCACCGATAGGTTTGACCCCACCTGTTGATTCAAAATATTTCTGGTTGGGATGACTTATCTCTATCGGGCTTATATTAGGAGCCCGTCAGGGATGACTATATCCCTATCGGGCTTTCTTAGGAGCCCGTCACGGATTATTATCTCTTTCGGGCGTTACTTAAATGCCCGTCAGGGATGACGATGTCAGCAAAAAAAATAAAATTCGTTTTTTTGGCTAGCCTCAGACCTTTGCTAGCCATGCCCGCTGCAAAAAATGACAATCCCAGCAACCCCATTCCCAGCATTCCTGATTCACAGCCAATTCACAGAATTCACAGCCAATTCACAAAATTCACAGCCAATTCACAGAATTCTCAGCCAATTCACAGCCAATTCACAAAACCGCCAACATGCATCAAAACCTGTAAAACTGAGTTATAAATTGGAACAAGTATATATGTAATTAAGAAATGCAAATATATACAGAAGAACGTGCATAATTGTATTACAAAGAATATTTACAAAAATCAAATGTTTGTCGCAAAATCATTTGTTTCCGCTAGGACTTGACTCTAAACATTCCTTTCGGCGACAAGAGGTCATCTAGTATGAATTGTGCTATCTCCTCTCTAATGATATTGAAGTTGTTTTCCGGAATTGCCGAAAGTTTTTCCTGCATGCGAGGCGTCAAGTTAGTCTACATAATTGAAAAGTTAGTATGAATCGTGCTATCTCCTCTCTAATGTATATAAACAACTGAAGCACACACCTCAAGGTCGAGCAATGTCACCTTGTCTGCGAGGCTCCGCATGTTATGGCAGACGTGGAACCCACACTGGTCGCCAACTTGTTGACGTACTGGAAAGTCCTTTTTGTGACCGAGTGTGGGATGCCCTTCCTTATGCCTCCCGCCTTTTGCCACGTATTGGTCCCAGGCATCGTTCAAGGCAGCCTCGATCGCCGACCAATCGTATATTTCTTTTTTGATATTGGAGTTAAGGTAGTATACCAAACTCCACTTCGGCACTATGACCAGGAGAATCCAATGACGACTGCGACATTAATAAATTGCAAGTTAAATACTAAAGCTATACGTGTCGCAGGTTTGACTGTAAGTAGGGAACACGCTTACTGTTCAGAGTAGGCACACATAATGAAGTCCTTGTCTTGGCGGGACCATAAGCAGTCCTTGATATATTCTACCATGCTGGCTCGATCGTAATTCATAGTTGTCTCGTTGACGACACTTGGATCGAGCAAAGCAACATGGGGAGCATTACGATGGACATGCTTCCAAATTAACCTAGAAGCAAGACAAGAATTAGGGTAAGCGTAATACAAGGATAGTTATTACCATATCTCGTATGCAAGAATACTCACAAGGAGTAGCACTTAAGGAGGTTGGTGTCGACCGCTCGCACCCTGTAGAGGTCCCATAGATCTTGAAAGTCTACGGCGATAAAGGCTTCAGGGCCGAGGAACGGCTGTCTATCGTGCTGGCCCGTCATGGAGGTCTCTCTATGCTTCCTCCTTGCGTTGGACCTCTCCATATAGTACCCATGCAACTCCTTGCATGCAGGGCCCATCTTTGATAAGGCGTCGTCTCCGACCAATGGCATGCCTAATGTGAATTCTTTAGGAGCTGATGGCGCCTTGCCAAGATCTAGCTTCTTTGGAGCCAGAAGCGGCCCTTCCACATTTCCTCTTCCTCTCCCCCTTCCAGCAGCTCTTTTGCGTGATCCAAGCTTGGGTGGAGAAGATGCCGCCCTCTTTCTTTTTGTGGAGACTGGGGGGAGGAACGCTCTGCTGCAGACCTCTTGTCCGTCATCCCCAAAATCTGTATCATACTGCAATTGGAGATCTTGATCTCCTTTTTCAACGGCAGGAGGGGCAGATACAAGAGCTGGAGGGTATGGTAGCCGCCAAAATATGGATTTTTTCTTTCACATACCCTTATCATTTCCCTTGCCACGTTTTCTTTTCTTCCCAAACTCGTTAGTTATGTCTTTGACCATGTCGTGGACTTCGTCTCCAGACAAATCCTTGGGAGCAGTTTCAAGTTCTCTCCGACCGTTGAAAATTTTCTTCTTCCTTCTAAAGGCGTGGCGTAGCGGGAGCCATCTCCTATGACCCATGTAAACCATCTTTCTTGATTTCTTCAGCCACCTACTATGTGTATGTTCCACACAGTCAGAGCAAGCCTTCTTTCCTTTCACGGTTTGTCCGGAAAGATTACCTAGTGCAGGATAGTCGTTAATGGTGCAGAACAATAGAACTCGTAGCTTGAAGTTATCCTGACCGTATGCATCCCAGGTTTCGACACCTTCTTTCCAAAGAATCTCAAGATCATCGATAACAGGCTCCAAGAACACATCGATATCATTGCCCGGTTGTTTTGGAACTTGGATTAACAAGCACAACATAATATATTTTCTTTTGAAGCACAACCATGGTGGGAGGTTATAGTTCGCAATAAGAACTGGCCAAGTGCTGTGAGAACTGCTCATATCTCGGAAAGGATTCATGCCATCCGTACACAGACATATCCTCATGTTTCTGGGATCAGCAGCAAAGTCTTTGTGCATTCGATCGATATTTCTCCATTGAATCGAATCCGCAGGGTGCCTTAGCAAACAGTCGTTCCTTCTATCTTCGGCATGCTAACGCACTAACTTTGCTTCCTTGGGGTTGGCAAATATTCTCTTGAAGCGATCAATGATAGGTAGATACCACACAACCTTCGCCGGACCACCCCGCTTTGACTTCTTTCCCTCCCCCGCACTTTTCTTTCGCTTGTATCGAAAAGCCTTGCACATAGGACAAGCATCTAGGTCCGCATATTGCTTGTGGTACAATATGCAGTCGTTTGGGCAAGCGTGAATTCTACAGACCTCTAACCCCAGCGGACACAGAACCTGCTTTGCTTCATATGTCGTCTCGGGCAATGTGTTCTCTTCAGGAAGCATGACCTTCAATATTCCCAAAAGTTCCGTAAAACTCTTGTCTGTCCATCCACTACTTTCCTTCAGCTTCATTAGGTCCAAGGTAACTGACAATTTGGTATGCTTTGCCTTGCATCCGGCGTATAGAGGTGTCTCGGAGTCACTGACCAACCTGTTGAACTTCATGGAATCTCTCTCGTTGTGAGCTTGCTCCTCAACATCATGTAACATCTCTTGCAGCATATCAGGATCCACATCAACCATTTCACCGCCCAATGGAGATGGTATAAACATGTCATGTTCATCTTCATTTTCATGATTGTCTGCACCACTTCTGTCTGCAGCTGCACCACTACCGGATTCTTGCTCTCCATGCTTCACCCAACATGTGTAGCCCTTCATGAATCCCCGTTGTATCAAGTGAGAGTGTACCTCCTCTCCGCTAAACATAATATCATTCTTGCAATCTCTACATGGACAACACATGTATTTGCTATTTCTTCTTCTCCTATCCTCCTCCGCAACGTTCATAAAACTTAAAACGCCATCTCTATACTCCTTGCAATGACGTTTTAGAGTTGTCGCATTCATCCAACTTCGATCCATCGCTGCAAAATTTAATAAAATATTAGTTAACATACTACTAAATTGAAAAAAAATTATTACTACCTTTTTACTTACTTCTAAGATTTTTCTGTTTTTCTTTGAAAAAAAAGACAAAAATTCGCCCTCTTCAACCTCCCACCAAAATAGTGAATAGTGGGATAACTTCAGACAACAGTCGGGTGGTCTATTTATAGTGGACGAAATATATCTCAATCGGGCCAATGAACCGACATCTCTAACGGGCATCAACAAAAAACCCGACACAGATATGAGTCATCGGTGACGGGCTTTAAATGACATCTCAATCGGGCCATAATTGTAGCCTGTCACCGATGACTCATATCTCTGACGGGTTCTCTAGAAGGGCCCGATTGAGATACGAGTCATCGGTGACGGGCTTTAAAGCCATCTCAATCGGGCCATATTTGGAGCCCGTCACCGATGATCCTCATCTCTGACGGGCTCTGTAGACGAGCCCGATTGAGATATCGTAGGTCATCTCAATCGGGCTTAAAGCTGAGCCCGTCACAGATGAGTGTCATCGGTGACGGGCTATATGTACTTGGGCCTTGAGTATGACTGCACGAGTACATCTACAACGGCGCAAATTTAGGCCCGATTGAGATTATTTGGTTCTGACGGCCCAATATTCCAGGCATGTGAGGGCCCGTCAGAGATAAGAGGATCTGTACTAGTGGAAGTATAAAGATGGTGCATCCTCATGTTCTGTCAAACACAACACAACTGACATTCTCAAATTCATCAGTGTCGACGATGCATGATGTAGGCTTGGAAGGCTGCAAGAATACCAAATCCAGGTCTACTCTACCAGTGTGCCTTTATTTACATAGGAATATCACGAGTGTGCCATATCTTGCGGTTGTTTACAAGGGACATGGTTTGATGCCAAGAGCCGGTGAGTTATTTTTCTATCCTGAAGCCATGTGGTGTCACTCCCTTACAGGAAGAGATACGCCATTTAGGGCAGAGAGTTTCAAAGGTGTTCGCAAAACCTCTTGATGATCAACTAGAGTTCAATATTAAGGTGAAAAGCCTTTTGAGAAGATGGCTATGTTGAGGATAAGTAGGAGTAGCAGTTTAGCTCCTTTTGAAAATCTGGATGTTTTGTCTGCCTCTTCGCTTTGTACAGCAGAAGGGTAGTACCATTGAAGCATACTGATTACTAATTAAGTGCTAACATACAATACACGTAATTGAGATCTTGATTTAATTTCACAATCCAATTCATTTGTGAGCTCATAATTAAGAAAATTACAAATACTAGCTTTAAAAAAAACCCTAAGATGGATATACTACATGTATAGCTCGGTGGAGCTAGCATTATAATTGCACGATCGATGTTCAACACATGCACAAACTGTGAAGCTATATGTCTTCATGGTCAATATATAACATTGGAAATCAGTGGGATGATAACGTGTTTTGGTCCCCGTGCTCCTGAAACACAAAATGACTATATAAAGGGATACCTCTAAATTTTGCAATTCATGTGCATTCTAGGCTTGGGAGGCAAGGGAATGCTGTCCTACTATCTGCCCTTTCGTACACAAGCACATTGCAATGTTTCCTTGGAATCCAGGTGTCTGCTTTTTGGCCAGGAGTAGACAAATGTTTGCTTGCTATGTTTCTGCCTGCACGGTCTGAATTTCAGCAGGCAGATGTAGGCTGTGAACTAATTAATGACACAGCTTGTCATGGTTTACCTATCCTGTGTTGAGGACTTGAGGTGTCATTAACTCGTGAATGAATGAACCATAATATGATAAATTTGGGTTCAGTACTTTTCTGTGATGATTTGTTTTTCATCTTTGGTGAGGGAACAAGCTAGGTTGTGAGTTGGTGTTGTTTTTGCATGGATGTCTGCTTTATTTGCTTCATTAAGAAAATCACCATAGACTAGTTAAGAAAGGGTAGATGGATAGTACATACCAAAAACCACAACGGTTGGAGTGTATAAAGTTGATGCCTCCTCATGTTCTCTCAAACACAAAACAACAAATTATTCTTAAATTCTTCACCTTCGACGAAGTATGATGTAGAGGCTTGGTAGGAACCAGAAACACCAAACAAGTCCACACCGTGGGCTCGCCTTTATTTATATAAGAATGTCGCTACTCTTCAATCGCAAGAGCTGCGGCTGTTTACTTTTCAGGTAGTATGATGGAATAGATCAATAGAACAAGCGAGTATTCAAATCAGCCAAAAAAACAGGGAGCACAAAATCCTTGACCTGTAGTCAGTAAAGAAGAAAAACAGTTGGACAGTAAAATACAATTAGGCAAAATAAGTAAGTAAATCGTACACATAAATGTATTTTTCTTGTGCAATCTTTTGCCGAACTAGAAAGGTAGCTTGCACAAATGTGCGGGCATTTATCTTATGGTGTGTTTGAAAATGAATGGTAGTTGTCAGATGACATCTACCATGGTCCAAAAAAATATTTCCTACAATTTTTAATAGATGATGCTATAGACCTTTACACACCTTTTACACACGTTTGATCATTCGTATTATTTAATATTTTTACACAAATATGTGAAAATGCAAGTCGTGCTTAAATTACCTTCAATGACAAATCAAGTCACAACAAAATAAAATTATTTATTTTTAATATAACTAAACGGTCGAATGTGTCTAAAAAATTCAATGACATCATCTATTAAAAATTAGAGGTAGTTCAAAATTTCTTCAAAATTATTCATCAGCATTGCTTACTTTTAAGATATTTGTTAGATACGCAAGGTTACATGTCAATAGCATCTCTGTCCTAAAATATAAGTGTTTTTGCATGTTGGTATGGTCTTTTGATATGCTACTTTGACTAATAATATTTATAAAAATAAGTTTTTCTAGATAAAATTAGTTACGTTGTGCTTAATATCAATTTTATGTGATCGATATTTTTATTTTTTTCTAAGTTAAATTTGTTTGACTTAACACAATTCTAAATATGCTTATATTTTGAGAGGAAGAAAGTATAATCCATATGTTAAATTGGTTTATAATATTTCACGACTATTTATAGCATGTAAAGTGTTAGAATCTCGATCCATGTGCCATAGGTTTCTTATAATGTAGGTCTTAAATTAGACTTAATTAAGAAATATTTGTTCAAAAAAATTAAAAATTAGATACACTTTAAGCTTAGTTTCTTTTTATAATGTTACCAAACATGTGAAAGGGAGTGGCAAAAAACAATAGAAGAAGGAGCGGAGAGTCCTACCATAGGTAGCATACTTACATTACGCAAGGGATTGGCTACGGTTTTTTTATACTCCAATCTATAATAGCCATCCAGCAGAAGATTATAATGTATATTATTATATAAAACAAAAGTTAAAATAGATTATAAATTGAATATATAACTTGAGAGTCATAATCACTAACTATCTAATTATTTCTTTTTATATATTTAGTTGTTAGCTAGAAAATAAGAGAGATTAGCTAGAAAATAGGAGAGGGGAGAGTTGGAGAGGGAGGGAGTATGTACGTGCGCACGTATATTGGGAGCAAGGGGAGTGTACGTTGCTTTAGGGGGAGAGAGTAGATTACTTCCTTAAGCATAATAGATCTAATGGATTTGAAACAGTGGGTTCATTTGTTGAAGTAATTATTTTTTTCTTAGAATGTTTCTAATTATTAGAGTGCCACATGATGTCTTAATAGCATTTGTAGAAGTTTCACGTGATGATTTGAGAGCGTTTATAGAAAGTTTAATGGACTTTATTATATAATAGATAAATAGATAGATTTACCTTTCCAACAAATTGTACTATCAATACTACCATGTGTAGTATAGTTGAATACTATTATAATCAGTCGGATCTAAAGCAATGGATGATCCATATATATTTACTCTAAGGTACTTAAAAAAGACCCAAGACATGTTAATTAAGACAAGTAACCTTAAATGTGCTGATAAAAACGTTTCATAATCAACCTGGGTCTAGTGATCACGTATGCATTGTAGTTTCCTAATGTTTTGCCCAAACGACTAACGATTTTGCTAAACATCTGTCGGGTGATTTTTTCTTTGATATTTGACTTTTTTTGGCCGTAGGATCGTGCGCTAAGATTAGTGCAGAAAATTACAGTCCTATATAACTAAAATTACATTCATAAATTCAGTTGATATGACATGTAAGTGCCTTGTAATTTTGGTAAAAATATTGTGTAAGTAGATATGGATTTGTTATTTTCTTTAAAATATAAAAATACAGTCCTATATAACTAAAATTACATTTGTAATTTCAGTTGATATGACATGTCAGTGCACTGTAATTTTGATAAAAATATTATGTAAATAAATATGTAAACATATTATGTAAGTAAATATGTAAACATATTATGTAAGTAAATATGTATTTGCTTTTTTAAGTCCGTTGGATGGAAATCTAATGGTAAAAAAAATCTGGGTGATTTTTTTTTAGAAATCACCCGATAAATGTATAGGCGGTTCCTTCGACTAATGTTTTGCCTGCAATGTGAGTCACATATGCTTTGCATCTCCTTCAAACTAAGTAATGGTAGTCCCATCTTCAATTACAGAGTCATGTCAAAATCAAAAAAATTCATCAGAGTTGGTGTCTCTTGGAGTCAAACTTGTTTCTTCCCGTGCAAATCCACAATACTTTACAGTCTGTAACTGACTTTGCATGTAAGTTGAAGCATGTCTTGGCATCTCTGTATTTCTGTTTTCACCTGTATTTCTGGCGGTAATTGAAGAGGAAAGGGCACTCTGGGCGTCGCATGGGACCATCTGTCAGCCAGGGCTGAGAGGCATGAATCTCTGTTCAATTTTAAATTTACCCTTGTGAGGTGTCGTGGTATGCACAATTATTAAATTTTTGTGTTCCCAATAGGTATTATTTTTAATTTTTATGGATGCGTGGCATTTTTTATATAAAAAAATGAATTCACCAGAGATGGCTTGGTGTTCACTGTTGAGGATTAGTAGCAGCTCAGCTCTTCTGGTAAACCTGTATGTTGTTGAACCTCTTCCTCTTGTACAGAAAAATGTACCATCTGAGGATTTGGACAAGATGCTCTGGCCGTTTTATAGGACCCACGTTTCAGCCATGGATGACAGGCTGAGAGGCATATGCAGCTCTTGGGTGGTAAGGTTTACCTCACTCTACTAAAAAACGATTTTTGCAGACGATCAAAACGTGTTTTCGCAGACGGCCAAATACCCTGTATCAAAAGGCCTGTGAAAATCATTGATTTTTGCACGTAGTTATAGGTCCGCCTGCAAAAGTCGATTTTCATAGGTGGACTCATTAAGAGAACCGCTCGTAAAAAGAATTTTGTGCGAAAAAAAGAGAAAGCAGTATATTTTTCATAGCATGCAAATTCATATTTAAACGCACAACCATGGTGGAAGTTCTCAAAAAAAATGTGGAAGTTCATATTCAAATCCATATATGTATTTTGTATTTTCACAGCAAGTTGGAAGTTCTTAACAAAAAAAAAGAAACATCAGTTGGATTTCACATTCAAATCCGGAAGCTGGCTTTCGTCAGCATGACAACAAGGAAGATGACCACGAGCAGCGCGAGGAGGGTGCACTCTCGCCTCGCCGTTGCCGGATCTGTCGCCCCTGCGTGTTGTCGTCGCCGGATCTGCCTCCCCCCGTGTCGCTGTCGTCGGATCCGCCACCCCCACGCATCACCGTCATAAGATCCGCCGCCCCTGCACGTCATCGTCGCTGGATCCGCCGCCCCCGCTCGTCCCCGCCGAACTGCGTGCCACGGCCGCGGAGCACCGCTGCTGCTCCCTTCCCCACCACCGTCGCCCGCGCCGTCCTCGTCATCGAACTGAGGAGAGCTGAGGGAGAGGAGAGCTGAGGGAAATGAGAGGAGAGGGAGCTGGGACTTAGAAATATCTGATGTTTCAGTTTCCTCTCGCGTCTATTTAAATACCACAACTATCCGCCTGTGAAAAAAGATTTTCCCAAGCGGCACTTTATGTGGTCCGTCTGGAAAGATAAATCTTCGCAGGCGAATGGGCATCTAGCCCCCTTCCAATCTTGCAGGTGGACCGGTGATGGCAAAATTTTCATCCGCCTGAAAAAAATATAGATACCTTGTCTGAGAAAATGGTTTTTCTAGTAGAGCCTACCTAATACCTATGTTGACTCGCCATTAATTCATGAATGAGTGGATCATATGGTATACCTTGTCTGAGAAAATGGTTTTTCTACTAGAGCCTACCTAATACCTATGTTGACTCGCCATTAATTCATGAATGAGTGGATCATATTTGGGCTTAGTATTTTTTCTAGTTTTTCTCCATTTTTAGAGAGGAAGAAGGTTGTGAATTCGTGTCATTTTTGCATGGATGGATGGTGTATTTGCCAGGTTAGTTATGTTTCCCACGACTTAATCATTGCAAATACATCATTGAGAAATCTATGAAAGATTAATTACTAAAGGGTACTGTTTTCGTCATAAAATATAATACAGTAACCTAAAATCGGATTAGATACATTCTAATACTTATTTTTAGTAATATAATATATCTAATTTGGTTATAGGTTATTATATTTTGAGATGGACGAAGTAGATGGATAGCACATAGAGCTAGGTTGATTATTATGATTTCCTGTCTACAAGGTTTAAATCCGAGGAAAAAAATACAACAGTTGTAAAGGATAAAGATGATACCTACTCATATTCTCTCAAACATAACACAAAACACAAGACATATTCTAACGCCTCCGACGATGTATGATATAGGAGTGGCAGGCACTGGGAATTAACACAAAAGCCAAGTCTACTCTACCGGTCTTCCCTTATTTACATAAGAATATTGCGATGGTATATGCTTGTTTAGGGCATAGTTGGATCCTACGAGATGATGTTATGTTCCTCCATCCTTAAAACCGTGGGAGTCACTCGCTTTAATTATAAGCAAAGGAATGTGAAATAGAACAAGTAGCCCCTGATGTGTTGATGTCGTTTGAACTAAGGCTGTATTTTTCCTCCTTTCTCAACTCATCTCCCTCATTTTCTACACGCGCATTTTTTAAACTACTAAATGGTACAATTTTTGCAAAAATTTTCTATGAGAAAGTCTCTAAAAATTCATATCAATTCATTTTTCAAATAAAAAATTAGCTAATACTTAATTAATTATGTGCTAATGAGTCACTCCGTTTTACGTGCGCGAAGGATTAGTTCCTAACTACACATGCCGAACACAGCCTAAGTAATGACGATCCCATCTTCAATTATACATGACTGTCTAAATTATCATCAAGTACTTCAGAAATTAGTCTCTTATTGTCAAACATGATTAATTGTTTCAGTGCAAATCCACAGTACTTCAGACAGTGAGTGACTTTGCAGGTCAATGGAAGCAGGTTTTTTCCTCTCTGTGTATTGCTGTTTCCATGTTTCGGACATGGCTGAGAGGCATGCAGCTCTCTGTTCATGTTTACCTTTGGTGAGTGCCATGATATGATAAATTTGAGCTTAATTTGTATATTTGTGCATTTTTTCTTTCATTTGTGAAGAAGTGATGGTTGTCAATATATATAGGTTTCACTTCTTTTCACTTTTGAGGATTATTACTTTGCAGTTTAGCTCTCCTTGTAAATCTGCCTTTTGTTCAGAGTTCAGACTCTTCCTCCTCTTGTGCAGCAAAGGGTACCTTTGGAGTTTGGAGAAATTCATTTGCAAGTACATCATAGAGAAATTTACAAACATATTGGTTAAGAAAGCGTTGATGGATACTACCAGTACACAGCTAGGAGCTAACATTATGAAACTGATTGAACAAACTGAAGGCATATATGACATTAGCAGGTTTAGCTGTCCATGAAAACTGTGGATGTTATGCCTGGCTCTTCCCCTTGGACACAGCAAAAAGGGTACCATTTGAGCGCATACTGAGATCTTAATTAAGTTTCACATTCAAATTCATTTGTAAGTACATCGTTGAGAAGAATTTCAAATATTAGGTAAGAAAGCGCAAAGCTGTGCAGAGCATAATAATTCGACGATCTCTTTGTACGGAATTTTGGACCTCTGGCAAGCAACTATCTCGCTCAAAATTTTTAGATTTATATTTTTTTAATTTGGTCAAAATTTGTTAAAATTTGAAATAATTTCATGCAAAAAAGTTCAGACAACACCGGAATTTGTGAAATTTCAGTGACACCGAAATCACTGAAACTTTTGGCCCAAACCCAAAGTGCAAACCCTGCTTTGTAGAGCCACCGTGGGCAAAACGAAATGCACAGACTATGAAATAATTTGAGAAAATCCATGAAAATGCCATCGACAAATCCAACTTTCTGAAAATGCTATCGTAAAAGAGCCTTTGCTTCAAAAATGCCATCGTTGTCAACCTTCTAGTAGTGATCCTCTGTTAAATGGTTTAAAAAGACCATTTTACCCTTACGAAATGTTGAATCTGACTAGAACTTTCCTCTTTCTGTCAGCTTGCACTTGTCAGTAATAATTCTCCGACAACATTACATATTTATTTAATAGCACTTTTGTCATAATTTTTACAAAAGAGTGAAAAATTATTCCTAGAGTAACTGATAGCAATTTCTTCATCACTATCAATGATACTCAAATCATCTCCCTCTTCTACCTCTGACACACTATCGTTTTCAGCAATAGAGTCATCACTATTAGAGGAAGAGTTCACTCCTAGAGGAAGAATCATCAGTATCGAGTACTGTTTCTCATCATCTACACCTACATGCTCATAGTGTGGGAATGGATTTTCTAGTTATACATCACTTTTGGATGGCTGACTAGTATTGCACTCCTGAGTTAAAAATGCCTGAGTGGGGGACTAAAAGTGATGGAGTGCAAGGCACAATAGCTTGGGACATTAATTTGGTTTCCCAATGTGATTAGCAGTTCACCCATTTTATACTATGACAAAAGCACCCAAACATTGCTATCAGGTTTTGATCTTTGCACATTGGAATGAGTTCTTTGCTACTAGCATGAATATAATACAAAGACATAGTTTCATCTGAACCCCAAGGATATTTTTCACAAATATTACCCAGAAAATCTTTGAAGTAAGTTACATTTGCATCGACAAGCCATTTGAAAGAAAAATTACCCGGGAATTCAGGCCTACATGTATTGCCCATTATTCTCACCTCAAGTAAATAAGTAGAAGATGGGCCCATTTTGTTGATGAACACTTAGTCAAGATGTGAGCAGCAAAATGAAACCGATCGACTCCCTAATACGATTATAATTACTCATAGGGCGTAAGATGAAAAACATACCCATCAGGAATCTAAGATGAATCCATCCATTCATGTTGATGCTCCCCTTCTCCCTTGTTCAATCATTCTACAAGGGCACCAACAACATTTCATTCATAGCATGTAGTACAATTTCTCTTCAATTGAAGCCAAACAAAAGGGACAGAGAGGGGGGGGGCGGTGAGGGGAGGGGGATGGAACCTGGCAGGGCTGCGCCACCTACTTGGATTGCTTCATCGCCGCTTGCGACCGCCGCACTGCCACCCAGGACCCTTGCGCCACTGCACCAGCAAGGACCTTTGCGGCATCACCTGCGACTGCCTCACCACCCCCCTAGGACCCCCGCGCCGTTGCCTGCGACCACAACACCGTAGTGTAAGACCCCTATGCCACTGCCTGCCAGGGATGAAAACGGTTGGAAATGGTCAAAAATGGTATCATTATTTTATTATTTTTACGGAAATGGTCAGAGACGATCGGAAAATTTCTACTTATGGATTTAACTATTTAGTGTCAACTTCAATGTGACGCTGACAGAAATTAGAAAAACTAAATTTTAGAAATGACAACAGTTGGTAAAGACATTATTATTATATTAGTTTTGCAGAAACGGTACTGGTACCGTTGGGAAATTTCCATATCGTTTTCATCCCTACCGGCTGGGACCATCTCGTGACCCTCTGGGACCGCTGCGGTGACGCCGGGCATAACCACGCCACCTCCTTCAACCCCCGTGTTGATGCCGTCTTGGTTGGGGACTGACCCTCCGCCACAGGATTCAATACTTTGCTACCACCACCGCCGTCGACCGCCGCCTCACCAAAGTCACCGACCGAGAGAGCCGCCTCACCACCTGGATCCACCAAGCCGCCGTCTGGATCGGGTCTAGGGTTAGTGATTTTTTCCATTTAATGTGGATTGGGAGGTTATAGTTAGTATTGAGGGCAATTTGGGCATTTTTACAAAAAAATAATGGTTGTAATGGTGCAGAATCAACGGAAACATAACAATGATGGTATTTTTGGGACAAAGACACTTGTATAATGACATTTCAGGAAGTTGTGCTTGTGGACAATATTTCTTGGATTAGGGTGCTTGTTGATGTCATTTCTTCGATTTTCTCAAATTATTTTTATGTTTATGTACGTGTGTGGGTAAAGCAGATGTCCTGGTGGTGAGTAGCCTATATGTAACTTCCCCATCTACCAGGTTCTATAAAAAAACACAGCATTTGTGGAGTATAAGATGATACCTTCAATCATTTTTGTCTCTCAAGCTTCATGCGTTATCCTCACGTTCTCTCGAATACACACATGAAACATATTGGAATTTATCGCCTTCGACAATGCATCAACCATGTAGGCTTGTTAGGCATCAGGAATACCAAAACCAAGACTTCTCCAACACGTTGCCTTTATTTACATAAGAATGTCACGGAACTAAAGGTAGATGCTTGTTAGTTGGACAGGTTTCGATCCTAAGAACTGCTGTAATTCTTAAAACCGTTTGATGATCAACATTGGGTCAATCACCTTCTATTTGCCTTGACCTTAACAATTATTATTTTTTTTCGCTAGAGTCACCTGAAATTTCATGAGATGCATAGCTGCAATATGAGTTGCATATGCCTTGGCATACGTTGTTCAAACTAAGTGCCTTGGTGTGGTATGAACTAACCGAGCAAAATGGCAGTCCCATGTTGATTATACTATTCTGTCTAAATCATCAAGCACTTCAGAACTTGTCTCATTTATTACCAAGCTATTTATTTTGGCGGTAATGAAAGACGAAGGGAAGCCCTAGCCGTCGCATGTACGGGACCCATGTTTCAGCCAAGGCCCTCTGTTCAGTTTATCCTTTGGTGAGGTGTCATGATATGTTAATTCTGGCCTTAATTAATATATTTTGTGCCATTTTTTCAGTTTTTGGAGAGGTGATGGTTGTGCCCGTAGGATCGGATAACAAAAACTAAACCAACCAGAGGTTGGGAGGAGAGGGAGGGGAATGGTTGGAGTACCCAAAAACCCATAACTCATGTGGAATAAAAGTTACCCTTGTTGTCGATAGAGATCGGTTTGACTAGAGTAGATGCACTGGTCCGACTGCACTGATGCCTCCCGTCTGACCGCCCAATGTGCTACTTTCACTTGTCGTTGTCGCCGGTCCAACCACCGTTGCTTCGTCGGTCTGACCGTCATGATACCACCGGTCTAACCGTCGGTAACTCGTCGGTGCAACCGTTGAAACCCAAACAAACACAAATCAAAGATCTCTCAAAATAGATTTAACTTTATTGCTTTTATTCATGTTTACAAAGTACAACAACAACACTCCTCATCCCATACACACACAGTATGTCCATGGTATGCCATATATAATCTTCATCAATCACGTACATTGATCTTTAGCCTTGCATCCCGCATGATATCCTGATTGTTCGGACGTCATTTTCTCCCAAGTTGACTCCCGATCCATCACCGACAATGCTCTCCCAAGGCATCAAAACTCACTTACACATGAATCAAACAAGAAACCATATCCGAGCACAAGTTCTGTCTAACTTAACTCAACGTTAGCACACAACAGTATTACATATGTATAGAAATCATCTGGAAGTCCTAAACATGAATTTGTCACGAGTCTCCAAATAAACAACCCGAAACCGACTCCAATCAGGAACCAGCCGGTCAGACTATGGGCCGGCCGGTCTGACCGCTTGCTACACTCTGGGCTGACCGATGGCACATGCCCGGTCTGACCGGCTCCATTCAGCCAAAGCATCAGTTCATCATCACCCAGTCTGACCGGTAGACAAACTCCGATCTGACGGCTGCAAAACTATTTCACCAATAATCTCCAAATATCAAAACCAATTATCTCAAATATCAATTGTTCATCACAAAATAATAATCAAACACACTTTGATTATACAATCTCTCCCATGATAAACACATTGACAAACCCATCAAACATGTTGTTTTGGCATTTGGAAAAATAAAAACAAAAAAGTGGTTAAAAGCATCAAAGTGCACAAAAATTTAAAAGAAAACTTCTCTCACTTTTGAAAAGAAAGAAATTTTCCTGAACAGAAAAACATGCACTTTTTGTATCTCTTCTCCTCATTTTGACAATGATATTATCAAACATTTACATTATATTCATCATAGTATCAAGAGCTTAGAAATATACCGAGAGCTTATTCATATACATGTGGTACAATATAAAGAAGAGATAACCATCAAATAAATAACTAGCATGCACTAAAGTATAATCATGAACAAAAGATATTACATTTAAGCTCAAATCAACAATCAATATTCATGATTTCAAACGATTTATAATACAACATATTCACTAGTAGATAGATTGCAAGAAAAAACCCTCTACATATACTCAATGTATTATAACTCTTTCTCAAATTAACTTCATCAAGAGAACTTTCAACATTTATTCGCGCTTTTTATGCTCATTTTGACATTGAACATTAAAATCTCTCAAATATTCTGGGTACGTTCTTGTCATCAAGACTGTTTTCACGGATTCGGTACCCATTATTTTTCTCACTGCGAATACATCCTTGTCATCAAGACTGTTTCCAAGAATTCAGTATTCATTTTTTGTCTCTCTCTTAAACAAGCAATATGTCCACTTGCGGTATTTGATACAAAGAGCAAATTGAGGAATAAGAATCCATCGAGCATATGTATAAGTATTAGTCATCCAAACTAAGTACTAGCTTCAACATTGCATATTTTCTTAATTCAAGTAAAAAATTTAAGCGTCATGCATAATCTCCCTTAAAAGCAATATCTAGACCTCATGAAACGACTAGAATGCATATAAGCTATACTAGCAACAAATAAATCTTAATCATTTTACTAGCATACACATGAATATACAATAGATATATAACAAAGCTCTTTTTTTTCTTTTTTCTTTTTTTTTCAGATTTTCTTGATAAAGACAAAAGCACAAGCTCCTCTTAAAACATGCCAAAAGATGAAAAACTTCCAATTCTCCACGAAGAAAAGCAAAGCGAAAAGTATCCAACGGTTTAGTGAAAATATCAGCAAGTTGTAACTTTGTATTCAAAAACTTCAATTCAACATCTCCTTTTTCAACATGATCCCTCAAAAAGTGAAAACGAATATCAATGTGCTTTGTGTGTGAGTGTTGAACAGTATTCTTAGCAATGTTAATAGCACTTGTGTTATTGCAAAAGAGAGAAACTTTCTCAAAAGTAAGACCATAATATTTCAAAGTTGATATAAGCCAAAGAATCTGAGAACAACAACTAGCGGCAGCAACATATTCAGATTCAGCTGTTGATTGTCAACATTAGATTGTTTCGTAAAAGACCATGCAATCAATGAAGTACCAAGAAAATGACATGTTCCGCTAGCGCTCTTTCTATCAATTCTACAACGAGCAAAATCAACATCGGAATAACCACTCAATCATATAGCTGATGAAGTAGAGTACAAAATTCCAAATTCAAGAGTATAATTCAAATACCTCATAATTTGCTTGACTGCTTGACGATGCCAATTGGATTAAATCTTGTAAAAATCATAACTAATTCATATGAACTCGAAATGAGGCTGTTCAAGTCTATAAATTTATCTAAATTCAATATCTACCTATTTATGAACTTCATTTGTACTATTTATTTGGTTTTTATCAGTTTTTGTTTGTGTTTTGCGTTTTAGGGTTTAGTTTTCCGTCGTTTCAAAGGATCGTTCATTCGTTGGAGAAGTTCCCGAAGACGAATTGAAGACATTTGATTACAAGGCAAGTCACACAGATCCCAAACATCCCTTTGGACATGTTGATCCTATATTAAATTCTCTATTTCATTCAAATATGCATTTATTTTCGAATGTCATTGGGTGATGTGAGCCTTTTCCCTATGTTATGGCCAAGATGACTTGATTATCCTATGGGTTATAATTTGACTAACTTGGGCCTTATATATTGGTTCAGCTAGATATTAGATATAATTGCCTAGTCATGCTTAGAAACATTAGCACACTGTTGGGATAACTAATGTTTCACTATTCCTTAATGATGAATATTTAATGGTAGCTCACGATGGCTAATCGTGATTGCTTAATTAATTGGTCCAACTAAAACCTAATTAATGGTGGGTTGTGAGCACATGGTTTTAATGGTCGTGCTCATGACAATTAAGGACTGGTTCACGAGCTATCGTTGTAAAGCATTAACCGTGTGGTTTTAACAGTTGGATGCTTGGTGTAACATGATTCAATATAGAGTGCCAGATTGTGAAGTGGCGGAGATAAGCCCACGGGGGATCGCTGAGGAGTCCATACCTTGGTTAAAGGGGGCGACTATGATCCGGGAGCAGTGCACTATATTGACTTGTTTTATGTTGGGTGTCTTGTCACAGTCCCGTTTCGAGGTACCGTGGTGGTACTGAGGGCATGACAACATGTTGTGGGGCTGTGTTTTGTGGGTACACCTCTAGCTAGAGTAAAACTATTTGAATTGCCGTGCCGGCGGTTATGGGTGAGTTTAACAATGTTTGTCGTGATTAGTTCCACACTACTCATTAATAATAATAATGTGATAAATGGTGATAATTGGTTTAGCTCCTGGTATGGAATGGCTAATTCCAGGTTTGGAGGTTGGGTCTGTGCAACCGGGCATGCTTGTTCATGGATGGTTGGGCTTGTGCAGCATTGGAGTGCTGCTTAGTGATTGGTTAATATTGTTATTTAATTATTCAACTGTTTTACTACTCTAAAATATTTGCTAAATGCTGCCTTTGCAAATGAACCCTATTATTGTCATTCTTTGGTATCCCTTGCACTTGCATACTTGTTGTGTGGCTTGTTGAGTATTCCATGTACTTACCTTGCAATAATCATTATCATCAGTTGAAGAAAAAGGATCCAGAAGGAGAAGACCTTTGGCTTAGATCCCAGTTGAGCTGCCTGTGGGAGTGGAGTTGAAGCTTCGATAGATTTTCTTTTTCACTGCAGTTTTCCTCATGGTGAGGATTAAGTGCCTCTTCTGTAAGTATTTATCGCATAAGTGTATTTGGTACTGTATATTCAAATTATCGATTTGTGTACCTCGGCTGATTCCTGGACGAGGGTTTAATGCACAAATTAGTTTGGAAATTACTTGTGAATTCCCAGGCGTGACAGAAGTATCCATCTTGAAACGCCGTAGAAGATCCTTTGTGTACTTTATTTGATGCACAAACATACCTTGAGATGTTTGTTTGATTTGCAATCCCAAAAAGTACGATAACTTATCCATCATGCTCATCTCAAATTCCCTACGCATTATCTCAGAAAACTCCACAACCAAAGTGTGAGATGAAGAACCAAAGATGATATCATCCACATAAATCTAAACAAAAAGTTGATTATCACCATGCTTTAGAAAAAAAGAGTTTTATCCACTTTTCCTATTTGAAAACATTTTTTAAGCAAAAATTTTTTAAGTCTATCATATCGTGCTCTAGGTGCTTGTTTCAAACCATTCAAAGCTTTTAACAATTTAAAACATGGTTGGCAAACTCAGAATTTTCAAAACCCGATAGTTGTTTAACATACACTTTCTCTTTTTAACATCCATTTGATACAATTTAAAATCTTTTGAAGCAGCAAAAGCCAATAAAATTCTAATTGCCACAATTCTAGCATTAGGAGCAAAAGTTTCACCAAAATCTAAACCTTCCACTTGACTAAAACCTTGAGCAACAAGTCTAGCTTTATTTCTCACAATCAAATCATCCTCATTTTGTTTATTTTTTGAAAACCCATTTAGTTCCAATAATGTTATGACTAGAAAGAGGTTCAACTAAATTCCAAACTTTGTTTCTCTCAAAATTTTCAAGTTCTTCACGCATGACATTAATCCACGATTCATCAGTTAAGGCATGAGTAATATCTTTGGGTTCAAAAGAAGCAACAAACATATAATTTGCATGAACATCACGAATTGTTACCTTAGACCTCGTAGTCCGCTCACCTAGATTACCGACGATTTGTTCCGGTGGATGTCGTCGTTGAATATGCAAAGGAGTAGTGACTTCAGAAGCTATTTCTTGTTCTGTACATTCACTTGTCGAAGTAGTAGCTTCTGGAGGTCCATCAAAGTTAGCATCGACAGAACCTGAAGTGGAACCCCATTGATGGTCTGATCGCTGCTCTTGTGCAGGTCTGACCGGCCGACACCTGTTTGTCTTCGTCGTCGCTTTTGTTCTCAAAGATACGACCATCCTCTCCCTGAACTTGTGACAATGTACCAGCAATTTCAGGTCTATTATCAGGACTAGCCTCATCAAAAGTGACTTCACAAGTCACAAGTATTTTGTTAGCTTGTAAAACTAGTATACGATAGCCACGAGAATATGCATGATATCCAAGAAAAATTCCATTGGTAGAACATGTTTCAAATTTATCCAATTTTTTGGATTTCAAAACAAAACACTTAAAACCAAAAACAGGCAAATGTGAAAGTTTGGGTTGATGTCTAAATCGAAGCTCAAAAGAAGTTTTTCCAAAGTTTAGATCTCAAGAAAACATGATTGGAAATATAACATGCAGTGTTAACATGATATTCATCTAGCATTGTCCTAGCCATCTCAACCAAAGAACAGTTTTTTTCTTTTAATAACACCATTTTGTTGAGGAACCCAAGGAGAAAAAAATTGATGTTCAAGACCTTTTTCATTACAAAATAGTTCAAAAGAAGCATTCTTAAATTCACTACTTTGGATTGTTATCAAACGTAGATACAAACTCCAAAAGTGATCAAAAGCCTCATCCTTATTTGACATAAAGAAAACCCAACAATATCTAGAATAATCGTCAGCAATAACCAACACATATCACTTTCCTCCAACAGATTACACTCTACTGGACCAACGATGTCCATATGTAAGAGCTGTCCCGGTGCATCCCATCATAGAAATAATTGGAGTATGCGAAGAAGTAAGCATCTTAGCATGAAAACATGGCGAACAAACCAAATCAATATCTTTCTTAAATTTAGGCAAACCACGAACAAGATCCAAACCACTAATCCTAGTTAGATGATCAAAACCAATATGTCGAAGTCTACGATGCCAAAACATCAAATCTCTATTAAACTTAGCAACCAAATATGTGACCTCAGATGAAACAGGATTTCAAAATCAGCTTTAAAAACTCTTCCATAACGAGAAATACCCAACACAGAATCTCTAGATGAATCAAAGATTTTACTTCCAGTTTTCTTAAAGTAAACCTCATAATTCTCATCAACAATTTGTGAAACCAAAAGCAAATTATACTTTAAATCCTCTACTAAAGCTATATCTTTCAAAACAAATTTGTTACTTATCTTAACAGATCCCGTAGCAAGAACAGTACTAGTAGAAGCATCTCCAAAGATAATAGATTCTATTATGGATGCTTGTTTGAGGGAGGAGAATAAACTTTTATCATCGGTCATATGCCGCAAACAACCGAAATTCACGATCCACACGTTCCCCTTCCTCACCACCAAAGCCTACACACAAGCGGATGTCGATGCCTCACTACTGGGGTTTGATAAAAAAATTTTAGAAATCCAGTACTGGGACACACGACCAATAGACCCAATAGGCATATATCCACACGAGAAAATAGTTTGTGAATTTATAGAAAATTCTCGCCAACACATGTCTGACTGAGGTGCTACCGGTTTGACCGCTGGACCCACTGCGGTCTAACCAATCTCCTTGAGTAAAAATTAGATTTTTGCTATTTTGATTTTGTAAAAGCAATTTCTCTTTCTTTTTTCTGTTTATGTGCAAGTCTGAAACAAAAATCGACCAAATGTCCACCTTTCCAAAAAAAAGAGCAAGTATAGTTTTCACGAGAAGTAGATGGTTTGAAAATATCAAGTTTTATTTCTTTTAACGTCGAAAAAAGAGAAAGCAAAATTACAGCAGATTTAAAAACTATTTTCTTGAGTTCAGGTTTTGTCAAAATTTTATCTTGATTAGTTATGCTCAAAACAGTAGGTTGATGTTTAGTAAAATAATCATGAGCATCAAAATCTACACCCTTATTGTAACTTGTCAGTTTAGATTGATCTAAAATCTTCTTAAATTTCTTTTTTCCATTAGAAAATTTTTCCAAAGAATTTTTCAAATAAGAAACTTCACTTGTCAAATTAGCATAATTTTCACAATCAATCTGAACATCTTTTTGCTTGCGACATCTAGAACAAGAAAGCACATCATCAGGTTTCAAAATGTTGTCCATGTACTCAACACAACCTAAGGCATCTTTCATTTTCATCTTGTTTAATGTGCATGTTGAACAATTCAAAACACCATGTTGTTGTTTTAAATTTTTGGCACAAATCATGTTTAATATCGAACTAGCATAAAAAACAATTTGATATTTTTTTAATAAATTCTTAGTCAAAAATAACTCATCCAATGTACGTGTATGTATGGCAATTCCAAGAGCAAGAGAAGATTTTAATCTCAAATCATGTGAAATATAGATACCATTTATTTTTGAAATCGCAGATAATAAAACCTTATAATTTTTGCAATCATCATCATGACGAATAAGAGATTTTAATCTAGCAATTTCAAAATTAAGAGTTTCAATTGTAAACTCCTGTTTTTAATCATCTTCTCGCATCTTTTATTTTTAGAGTTAAAAGTCAATATAATCTCTTCAAAAAATTCTCTTGGGGATTTACCTCATTGTCTTCATACTCTGAGTCTGCTTCACCAAGAGCCATGAAGCACACGCCGGGGATATTCTTTCCTTTGTCGTTATCTCCATCACTCTCAAGATCAATATCACTTGAAGGCTCAAAAGCTACATACACTTGGCTCAACATCTTCTTGAGTGATTCCTTGGACTTTCTTCCCTGAACGTGCTTCTTGGCTTATCCTACTTGAGCTTGTCTCCATTGTCCTCCTTCTTGGCTCTTCCTAGCTTGGGACAGTGCGAACGAATGTGATCTAGCTCTTCATACTCAAAGCAACGAACTCGACTTTCTCTTTTCCTAAACCTGACATTGTTCATAGCTCAAGACAACATGTTAATAGCCAAAGCCAAGTCCTCCTCCTCGAACGGTTCAAGTTGATCATCAAACATGACATGATTAATAGTAGACAAAGCATTATGAGTAGATATAGAAGCGCCATCGTCGAGACAAGGTGAAGAAGAAACCAAAGCACTTGATTTAGAATCAACTTTACGAGAATGAATATTCATCTCATGAGTTTTGAGTTTAGTGTAAAGCAAATCTAAAGTCATGGTAGATATATTAACAGACTCTTGAATAGAAATAACTTTCATCTCCCAAATTGTCATATCAAGACCGTTCAAGAAGTGCCAAGAAACCTCAGATTGAGAATAATTGGTATCAAAAGTTGAATCAACAAATCTAAGATTGCTCAAAACTTTGTTAAAACGAGCAAGATAATCATCTAAAGCCTCTCCAGATTTCATCTTAAATTTCATGTAATCCTTTTTAAAAATATCTCAGCGAAATTCCTTGATATCAGAAGTACCTTGATGAAAATTGTTTAAGGCATTCCAAATCTCATTTGCAGTTTCAAGATGGGAAACACGATCAAAATCCGAACGAGAAATTTCATTAAGCAAATAGTTACAAGCTTTACAATTATATTCAAATTTAGATTTTAAAGCAGCAATATTGATCTGAGAAGCAATTTCATAGAGATTAATAACCTTTAGCCAAATATCGTAATAATCTTCTGCCATCATAAAAGCTTTCATCTTTTTGCACCAATAAGAAAAATCCAAATCCATCGAAAACATGGGGCTTAGTTGTAAATTTGTTAGCCATGGCTAAAACTCAAGGTCGGTAAAGATCAAAAGAAAAAAAAAGGCTCTGATACCACTTATAGGAACGAACAACAAGTACTAAACCAACTAGAGTGGGATGAATGGTTGAAGTATCCAAAACTTACGTGGAATAAAAGTTACCCTCGTTGCCGATGGAGATCGGTCTGACCGGAGTAGATGCACCGGTCTAATCGCAGTGATGCCTTCGGTCTGACTAGTCTCTGGTCTGATCGCCCAATGTGCTGCATTCGCCTTTCGCCATCGCCAGTCCAACTGTCGTTGCTCTGTCAGTTTGACCACAACGATACCACTGGTCTAACTATCGGTAACTCGTCGGTGTAACCGTTGAAACCCGAGCAAACACAAATCGAAGATCTCTCAAAGTAGATTTAACTTTATTGTTTCTATTCGTGTTTACAAAATACAATAATAGAACTACTCTAAAAAATCTCGACTAAAATCGAAACCCTAACTTTTCTCTCAATTCTACTCCAACAAAATCGATACTGAGAGGCCTCAACCTCCCTCTCTATATATACCCATAGATCCGCAGCCTAAACCCACGAATCCAACTCATACAAGAAGTCCTAATCCCCTAGGAAACCTTCTCGTACAAGAAACAAACTTTACAAACTCAATTATACCAAATTTGGACTCCTTTCAAATTATCAAATTTGGACTCCTCATCCCATACGCACACAATATCTCCATCATATGCCATATGGAATCTCTACCAACCACGTGCATTGATCTTTAGCCTAAGCATCCCGCATGATATCCTGATCGTCCGGACGTCATCTCTCCCAAGTTGACTCTTGATCCATCACTGGCAATACTCTCCCGAGGCATCAAGAGTCACCAACACATGAATCAAACAAGAAACCATATCCGAGCACAAGTTCTCTCCAACTTGACTCAACGTTAGCACACAACAGTATTATATATGTATAGAAATCATCTGGAAATCATAAACATGAATTTATCACGAGTATCCAAATAAATAATCTGAAACCGACTCCAATCCAGAACCAGCCGGTCAGAATGTCGGGTCGGCCGGTCTGACCGCTTGCTACACTCCGGTCTGATCGGCAGCACTTGTCCGATCTAATCAGCTCCACTTAGCCAAAGCCCTTTTTCATCATCTGAAAATACTGTTCATCATCACCCAGTCTGACCGGTACACAAACCTTGGTCTGACCGGCTGCAAAATCGCTCCGCCAATAATCTCCAAATATCAAAACCAATTATCTCAAATACCAATTGTTCATCACAAAATAATAATCAAACACACTTTGATTTTATAGTGCCATTTTTTCTAAAAAATATTTTGAATGAGAAGAGATGGCTAGGTGTTCATTGTTTGAGGATTAATCGTAATTTAGCTCTTCTTGTAAACCTGCCAACCTGGATGTTGTTCAGGCTAGCTCTTCCTCTTGTACTGCAAACTGATTATTAAGTGTTAGCAGTGCTAGTAAACTTTCATATCGATTTTTCACAAATCAAATTCATTTTGCAAGTACATCATCAATAAAATTATGATGAGTAGCTAAGAAAGAGTGGATGTATAGTATAAATCGCACTCCTCAGACAGCCATGATGTGCTGAATGCACTAAGTGTGAAACTGTTTGTCTTCATGGCAAATAACCATGGAAATCAAGGATGATAATGTAAGATCGAATCCCACTAACCAAGCCAACCAGAGGGGGGGTGAATGGTTGGTGTACCCAAAAACCAAAACTTAAAGCGGAATATTAAAGTTACCCTCTTCCGATGTAGATGCGATCTCCTGTAGCTGGCTCTGTCAGTCTGACCGCCCTTGTAGTCCGGTCTGACCGCCCCTGTGCGCCGGTCTGACTGCTCAGACACCTCCGGTCTGACCGCCCAGTCGCCGCCGGTCTGACCGGTGTAGATTTGCCGGTTGGACCGCCGAGACCTGAGAAAACACAAATTGAAGAACTCTTAAAGCAAATTAAAACTTTATTGATTCTCTCTGTGTTTACAAAGTGCAACAACAGCACTCCTCTCCTAAAACTCAAACAAACTCGAAACCCTCGCTTTTTTCAAGTCTAATATCTAAACCGCGACATTCTCAAAAGCGATACCGGGAGGCCACACCCTCCCTCTCTATTTATACCCTCAACGTGGCTGCCCCAAGCCACGAATCCTACTCATACAAGAAGTCCTAATCCCATAGGAAACCTCCCATACAAGTAACAAACTCAATACTATCCAAATTTGGACTCCTACCAAATTTGACTTCGCTTTCCATATGCATACAACACCACGTATACGCCATATGGAAAACTTCACCTCCACATGCATTGTTCTCTAGCCTGAGCATCCCGCGTGATATCCTCGACCGTCTGGACCTCAACTTCTCCCAAGCGTAGTCCCGATCCATCACCGGCTATACTTCCATGGCCTTAAGCAACACCTGCACGTGAACAACAAAGAAACTCCATATCCGAGTGCAAGTTATCCTCAACTTGACTCACATTAGCATAACACCAGTATCCACACGTATAGAAACCAACTATAAGTCAAATCCACGAAGTAAACATCCAAATCCGAAACCGATAGGGAGTCGGCCAGTCAGACCGCGGGTTGGCCGGTCTGACCACACACAAGCTCCGGTCTGACCGGCCACAAACGCCCGGTCTGACCGGCAAAGCCTGTCAGCACTATTCACCGTCTGAAAACATAACTCTGTATTTTCACAAACACTTACCTTTGACAATTGTTCATCACCAAGATCATCACATGATCCAACAGATAAAAGTGATACCAGGGGCACTGTAGTATAAAGATGAAGCCTGTAAAGAGCTTTGACCATCATGCTCTCCCTCAAACATGAAACGAACGAACAAAAAGCTCTAAACTTGTCGCCTTTGACAATGTTCGTTGTAGGCTTGGGAGGAATCAGGAATGCTGCTGATGAGTGTTCTCCTTCTTTCTACCCCCCTTTCTTTTTTGAATTAGAAAGAAGGGGACTGGGGGATGAAAGACAAAGAAAGAGATTGTGTAGATATGATTGTGTCTTATCTACACAAGTACATTGTAATTTCCCCCTAGAATCGAGGTGTGATCTTTTGGGATGGGAGCAAGGTTTGATCCCAAAAGCTATTTTGGCTATCAACATAGAGCTTCTTGACGGAGATAATGGAGCATATCACTGGCTATCGGTTTGCAATTCCAAATGCAGCTGCAATTTGCAATTAGACTAGTACATCAAAATAGATGCCTCTCATTTTCTATAGCTTGTTTATTTCTGGTAGAAATCCTGAATGCTTATTGCCAACGCATGCAAAAAGAACTGAAGGTCTGTAACAACAGATTCACCCTTACATATATAGGCGAGTAAGTACTGAATGTGCAGTTGATTGAAGCAGGTCTTAGCTTCTTTGTGTTGTTATTTTCACCTCTCCAGATTAAGGGACAGGGAATGCTAGGGCTTATGAAAAGGGATTATGATGCAGTATTGAATAGAAGACTTTGCAGTCTCTCTACCCAACTTCAAAGACACACGACTTTCTTTTAGGGAAAATATATTTGTGTTTTTATGTAGCATGTGAACGTCTGTGAAAATTAGAGAGGTAGAACCCATATATATACATACATACATACATACATATATATATATATATATATATATATATATATATGTATATGTATATATTTGTGTATGTATATATACACATATGTGTGTGTGTGTGTATATATATATATGCATATATACACACCCACAGAGAGAGATTGAAAGAATTCGATTCTCAGTTCTGGTCGATCCATTCCTAGTGCTCCTTCACATACATATACATTGATTGTCTAGTGATCCACATATTTTTCACCTTCAACAAATTGCCCTGTAGGCATAGTAGGCATCAAGAATATCTATTGCACGAGTTTATTCTGTTTAAGTTATTCTTGAAGAGTAAGATCGCTATGTTACCTTTGGTGCGGTGGTGCCTAGGTTGATTGCTACATGGTTTGTATGAATGGCATGCTGTGTTGCTAGTGGGAGGTACAAGATCACATGTGTTGTTAATCTAATACCTGAAGAACAAGTCAATTTTGGTGCCTACGTGAACTGGCATGCCGATGTGTGCATGGTTCATGATGTGTTTGCTAGTTGCTAGGAAAATGTGTTGACCGAACGATCCTTTTGACAAGTTGAAGTGCTCCCAGTTCTGCAGCTGACACAAATTGTATATTGGCAAGGTTTTCAGCTGGTAATTTCTGTCTTCGGCAAAAACAAGTACTAGTAAACCGTCCAATTATCAATCACAACTCTAAAAAGATAATAAATGTAGTTTCAAATGTCTTGAAGTCTTCATGTCTTTTTTTCTTCAAGATCTGATTTCAGACCAAATCAATTAAATATTTTTTTTGAAACGACCCACACAAGATAGTATGACGTTTTTATTGATAGAGCAGAAAAAAAATAAAAGTTTATAGCCCTAGAAGGCTAAAGCCAAAAAAAAATCCACACCACGCGTCTACAACCAGATCCTGCTACTGGAGGATAAACGAACACGACACCCCCTAAGGAAAGGACTTTCTAGACGATGCTTCCAAGAAGAAAACGACACCTAAAAGTGCCGCCACCGCTTGTCACGGAAGCAAGGACATGGTTTTCACCTAAAGAAATCCATCAAGGATAGGAGATCACACAACAACACCCAAATGGGAAAGCGGCGCCCGCAGACGTCGTCGTTGCTGGCCCGAAGGCTGGGTTTTTGCCCGTGATCTTTCTGCCCTCCCAAGTCGAGGTTGTTTGCCAGAGACAGCAGCCCGCCACCCGTACACCTTCGATGTGCAGCCACCGCGCCAATGCCTCGTTGTCGGTCGACCATCAAGAAGGAGCTCAGCCACCAACGCCCTCCGAATCCATCCACGTAGTTGGGTTGGAGAGAGAGAGGGTGAGAGAGAAAAATGGATCCCCTCTCCTCCGCACTAGCCCACCAACACGGCCATCTTGTGACGACAAGGCGCTGCCACAAGAGGACAACCGTCTAGATCGGGGCCCGCCATAGGCCTTCAGCACCCACCTCACAACGCCATCGTCGCCGTCGCCTCGGCCAGACGACCCACGACACCCCCGCGCGCATCACTGCCACCCCGCCCTATCTGCCCTTGACGCCACTGGCCGCCTAGAGCACCGTCCACGCCGGATCTCTACCGCCGTCTGTGGCCTCCTGTCGTCCTTGCTACGCCACTCCCCACGATCGCTGTCGTTGCTTGCGCTGCGCTGACCTCCTGCTGCTGCCGGCCGCCCCATCGCACCGCTGCCAGCTGCGCCCCACGAACCATGCGGTCTCCTGTTGTCACTGGCCGGGCCAGCCTCACCGGCATCGCCCCCTGCTGCGGTCGCCCCACCGCAGCAGCCATCGGCCGCAGCGGCCTCTCGCCGCTCTCGGCCGGATCCGGCCATGAGGGGCCTTGATCCGGTCGTGGATCCGCCGGATCCATGCATCGCCATCACCGTGCAGGCCCCTCCACACCGCCTGCCTCTCCCCTGTTGCCGCCTACCTCTCCTCCGTCGCCGCCTCGAGATCCGTGGTGTGGGCACCGAATCTGGCTAGAGGACGCCACATCTGGCTACACAGGGCCCTTCCCCGCCACCTATCACTTCTCCACACACCACCTACCTCTCCTTTGCCACCGCTTATCTCTCCTCAGCCACCGTCTCCAGATCCGTGGATTTGGCACCGGATCTGGCTAGAGGACACCAGATCCGGCCACGCATGCCCCTTTCCTGCTGCCTGTCACTTTTCCACACACCGTCTCCATGCCCTCTACCCCGCCGTCTCCACGCCCTTTGCCCCGCCGCAGGTTTTCGCCGTCCGAGTCACCCCTAGGGTGGGAGCGTCGTGGACAGGAGTTGCACTCTGAGGCTGCGTTCGCATCTGCTACAAAGCAGAGATAAAGATAGAGATTATCGTGATACGTTTTTCAAATTGCTAAACAGTGCGTTTCGTGTAAAAATTTTCTATATGAAAGTTGTTCTAAAATATCAGATAAATTCATTTTTAAGTTTGTAATAATTAAAACTTAATTAATCGCACGTTAATGTCACCTCGTTTTACGTGAAACACTTTATCTTCATCTTCAGGAGATTCAAACACCACCTGAGTCAATCTATGATTGGCATGGCTACTTCCATTTGAACAAATAATTCAGTACTGTGGATATATGATAGGATGTTCTGTCTGGTAGAGCTGCAATATATGTTGCATTAGGATTTCTGTCCCCCTTAATTTCCTGATTCTTTGATGAGTATAACAACATGAGAGTTGCTAACCCAAAGCTAAACTTTTGCACAATTGTTTAATGTGGATCCTGAACCTGAAGAATATTAATATGGCATGAGAGAAAAAACACGAGTACAAATCACAAGATAAAATTTCAGTGTGTTTATAGGATGCGTTTGTGTGTATGCATATGTGGGTTGTGTAAGTGTGATCTGCATCCAGCGTCTGCATCCCAATGTACTTTCGCCAAAAAGAAAAGAAGAAAGGGCACAACAAATTTGTAATTTGTACATAAAAAATACTTATATATAGTCAAACAATGCATTTGCTGCATTATGGAGCTATAATACTGATAACGATACTATAGAGACTCTACCAAAGATTAGTCGGTAAAATTAATTTTACCAAGCCAAAAAAGACAGTGTATTTATATATATATATATATATATATATATATATATATATATATATATATATATATATATATATATATATATATATATATATATATANATGGAATCAATTGAAGGATTTCTTCCCCTTTCAGGCTTTGAATCACATTGAGCAGAACTGGATGCACCAGAACAAGCTAGCACTACATGTAAGTTCAAGAGAAGTCGGTGGTGGAAATTAAAGATGGAATGAGTTGATTTTCTCATCCATTATTCCTCGTCCATACAATGGCGAATCTTGAATAATCTCACTCAAAGTATCACCTTCATCTATCAAAGCGTGCTAGGGATAGGAGTTCAAACTTAGGCATGGCAAGCCATGGGAACACCTCTGGCAATTTGCTAATCTGACTGGTAGCCAATAGTATACTTCATCCTGCATCATGATTGCCTGAAGTCACGTCTGATGCTTCCCTGGTTCAGACTTCACACGGAGATAAACAGAGAATTTTGTAATTTCTTTGCAGTAAGTGTGGTTAGCAATTGCAATTTAAATTCTCAATAGCATCTATTTCCATGTTTTGGGAAGAGGGAAACTTGCACATCTGAACACATGTGTGTATCAAAAGTGCCTTGAAATCTCATTAATTAGAAACTACGCAATCCACGGGCTATCGTAGCTTTGATTTCAATTTCTAATCATACATTCATACTAAGCTAGTCGATGACTCGACAATACACCAAGTGTTTTTAGATATAATGGAGATTTTTTAATTGAAGCATGTACACTGAGTTAAATTGAGCATGTAAACATCCCATAAAGGCATACATAATTGATTATTCCACCATGTCTTGACCTTATTCTGCTGAATAATAGTACTCTGAAAAAAAGAAACTCTGATAGTCGGGACACATGCCAGTGAAATGGATTGCAGAAAGCAGGAAGTAGGAAGTGATATAACATCAGGAGTTGGAGACAGGGCAGCAATATGGATGGTCTGAAAAGAGACCGGCTCTCATTTTGTGTCTAGTCCCTATGCTTCCTGTTGTAGTGGGCGACACTCAGGCTCCGTTCCAACCTACTACAATCACAGATAAAAGATAAAGATATTCGTGACACGTTTTTCAAACTGTTAAACGGTGTGTTTCGTACGAAAATTTTATATATGAAAATTGTTCTAAAATATCAGATAAATCTATTTTTTAAGTTTGTAATAATTAAAACTTAATTAATCACACGTTAAGGTCATCTCGTTTTACGTGAAACACTTAATCTTCACCTTTATTTTTATCTTCAGAAGATTCAAACACCACCTGAATTATTGGTACATTGATTTCTCATACTCTTTGCCTTGAACAGAGAATACCATAGGTATGATAGGCATCAGGCAAACCACAAGCCTGGATGGCCACTTGGCTGCTGAACAGACAACTGAGACATCAGCTGTGCCAGCTATATATGCTTCGTATTGGGCAAGACCTGCTACTTAGGATAAAGCTGGCACCACTGTGTCTTGGAGCCCAGATTCTGATACTCCTTTGTCTATTTTACTGTATCATCACATATGAAGTTGAGATATGACTTTTATTTTGTATATTCTTTTCTTTAGGTTTGTTATATTGTTGGCGTGATCGATTGTTGGATAGTTTGGGGATTAGTTTAAGTTGCTTGTTTTTGGTGCTAATTTTGATGTGGAATTGGCACCACTGCTCCAGCTCTAGTAATGCATAGACTACTTTGATAGGCTGTGCGCTAAACTTACTGAAGCCAGCTGGGTAAACAATTTTTTCACTTTTCAAATAGTCACGTGCAAAACTGAATGCAGCACAGGAAAGTCGAAATATAACCATTTTAAACTTCACATGTGCTTTTAATTTGGAGTCTATAGAAACTGAAAGAATAAGCAAGCGAGCACAATGAACTCTGACATTAGAGGTGGAAGAGGCATCACAAATGATGAATGAAAAGACCCTAGTTCTCATCGATGGCGTATGTCGGTACCAGGGTTTCAAAAACCGTCGGGGGCCCGGTTACCGCCACCCGGCGGTACGGCGGTTACCGGCGGTAACCGCGGTAACCGCGCAAAACCGCGACAAATTTACAAATCGAAATTTGAATTCAAAAATTCGGGCAAACCGCGCGGTTTGGCGCGGTTACCGCGCGATGTGTAATGGGTCGCACAGTAACGGGCCGGCCCATTTTTTTTTCTTTTTCTAATTTTCAAATTTATTCTCCGTTTTGCTCTCAAATTTGAATAAATATTACTCTTTTTTGAGAAATTTCTTCACCATAAAACACTATAAATCAAGCACTACCTTCACTATTTTTTTTGATTTTTTTTCTTTTTTTTTTAAATTTTTGAATTTGGACGAATTTTATTAAATCGTACCGCGCGGTACGGGTAACCGTACCCCCGCGGTACGGGCGGTAACCGCGGTAACCGCGCGGTTACCGGCGGTTTTTCACACCCTGGTCGGTACACCTGTACAAGCTTAGCAATGCTCGGTGGTCTCTTGAAGAAAACCTTGCACCAATATATGATCTTTCCAGCCTCGCACTGCATTAAGATAGGCCACATATAAGTAAAACCTTAGCAAAACTACTCACGTGTCTATTTGGACCTAATGAAAGTTCATGGGGCTCAATGCCAAATTTAATAGTTTGAGGTACTACACGTAGTCCGGTATTTTTTTTTTGGAAAAAACTGTTGGACGCTTAAAAAATGTGGCCTTTGCTACTGGACATCACAAAAATTTAGATTTGCTCAACGGCACTAAAAGATAGTATTTTGCTGCTAGCCACTAAAATGTTATTTCCGATTGAGTTGGATATATAGTTTTACTTAAAATGACTATGCTGCCTTTCTTACGAACTGGCCCCACATGCCATTCTCCCCTCCCTCTCTTCATCCACACATGACGGTGGCGGGGCTAACTGTGCTAACTATAGCTAGGGCAGGAGACTGCAGGGTGAGGGGGTCTGGACTTTAGTTTTTATAAATAATAGTGGGTCATGCATTCGACAGAAATTTGTATATGTTCACGACCAATAAAAGATGAAAACCATGGATGAGAATTGGGAAGAGTTGGAGTATAAGTGATGCATGAAAAATGGCTTGGGCTCTCAAATAAAAGTTCTCATGCTTTCTGAAACAAAACACAATAAAACATCCCTAATATTCAGCACCTTTGATGGTGAATGCAATAGGCATGGTAGGCAACGGGAACACTGCTGGCCAATGTTCTTCCTCAACTAGATTACATTGGATTCGTGTAATTTGGGTCTATGATCTGTTCCCGTGGACAAGCTTTGATCCAAAGCTTCAGTGACCTGTGACCATTACTTGGTACGGATGAGTGAGGAGAAAGACTGGACCTGTCTGGGCTGGCTGTAATACTACCTTATGTGTATTATCTAACCGGTGCGTGCACCGATTAGACTAATCGAGTGACGGGATGTCGTTCGTCCGATTGATGTAGAAACTACACGACATGAGAAATGCATGCTATCTCTAATTAGGTCACACCAAAAACTACGGGCCTAACACATCATATGGTCCACATCTCTTTCTCCCTGAGTAATTAACTACTACCTCCATCCCAAAAATCTTAAAGCTTTAAGGTTTCTAAGCTAAATTAGCTTCAAGTTAAAATGATCAAATTACCCCTAATTATTTGATTCATTTGTCTTTTCATTGAGGCTGTGTTAACGATATATCTATTAGCACGTGATTAATTAAGTGTTATCTTAAAAAACTTAAAAAATAGATTAATATAATTTTTTAAAATAACTTTTCTGTAGAAAATTTTTGTAAAAAACACATCGTTTAGTAGTTTGAAAAACGTGTGTGCGAAAAACAAGAGAGATGATTTGGGAGAGAGGAAAGAACGCAACCTAAGTCCACCTGCACAGCATGTTACAATGAATCCCTGTATGCAATTAGATAATGAATCCTATCTTACTAAAAAGTTATAGCCCATTGAATCATAAAGCTCAACATGCAAAGTTGTCACATCTTCCTTCATTAACAATTGTACCATTTAAACATCATGCAAGTATACTATGTTATCTATAATTTTATAATTTATTAAATTTTAGAGCTTTAAAATACAAGCATGTTAAATCGTTATTCCACATAATTTACATAATATTTTAATATATCTTTTCATCATTTTTTATAATATCTTATATACCTATATAGTTCATTCTCACTTACGTAATGTTATTTCTCTTTTCTCTCATTAAGCTATATCTCATCAATTAATTTTAGTCAGTAGATGATTAATCTATAGTTCAAATTATCTTTTTCATTTTCTTTTCTCGTTAATCTATATCACTTCAATTATTTTTAGCCCTTAGATGATTAATCTATGCTTTAAATTATCTCTCTCTTTTTCTTCTCTCATAAAGCCACATCATTTTACTTTTACATTTGAATCATCATTACATATACTATTCAAATTTAAATTATAATAAATCATATCAACTTACGTAAGCTTATATTATATCTATTTTACATATTATTTTACTTATTATTATCATACTAAACAGTAACGCGTGGGTTTTATCCAGTTGTTTTAAAGCTTATTGCTAGATGACTTGATAGACTAGACAAGTGATCCCACTTCTCTAATCAAATTTGCTACTGCAACGGCACTTTTTTTGGGACATTAGTAGAAGGGTAGAACGACTCGTCTTTTGGAACGGAGGAAGTAGCTAGTTTTTCTCTTCACCCTTTTGCTTCCGTACGTGTAAGGGATGACTGTAATTTTTTTTTTCAACTCTTCAATAGGAAGGAGTAATTGATGTAACCTGTGCATCTTCTTACCGGTACATATCAAGATTCATCATTTTGTATACTTTATAGATTAATATGGTGCAGTCATGTAGAAGTGAATGTGATATATATTATACAGTGCGCAGTGTGGAGGTATACTATCAATGGACCATGTGACCACTGTATTTGTAGAACAGAGCCCCTTTGAATTAAAAGATTTATGAAGGAATTTCATAGGATTGAAATCCTATAGAAATTTTTCTGTTTAGCCCTTAGATTCAAAGGATTGAAGTTTTTCAAATCCTATAAAATTTTTATGGAATGACTCATTGCATGTAGGTTTTAGAGAAAATTTAGCCAGAGGTCTAACCTCTTGAAAAAAATTTTTTGAGTCTATTTCTCTTATCCGATTCCTGCGTTTTTTTCTGTGGTCCAATCAAACGATCATTTTTGTGTTTTGCAATCCTCTATTTTACACTTATATTTCTGTAAGAATCTTGTATTTTTTCTGTTCCTCTATTTTTTCATTCCGACGATTGAAAGACGCCCTTAAAAGGTTAACATTATACAGTGTGAACGTGGTTGATGTACTATTTTTTTACCAGGATATGTGTTTTTGTCTTCATTGTAAATGAAAGAGAAAACAAATTAAATGCTTTCAATTTCAGTGACAACAAATACATTGCATCGAGAGTTTTAGGTAGAGGAGCAATATATAAACGATGATAGAACAGAGCTTCATTCTCACTTCTGACTAGAGTCCACTCCTTGTCCTTCACATATAACTTATTGATCGTCCCTTTATCCCAAAACTCATCTCATAGCTAGAACAAAGCAGACTATAGGCATGGTAGGCACCTGCAATACCACTTGCACGAGTTCCCTTGTAGCATCCTTTTTCTAAAGAGTAAGATTGTTATGTCAATATTAGTGCCTAGGTGAACTGGCATGCTGATGTGTGAAAAGTTCATGGTTTTCTGCTAGGGGTAGAGGTATTTCTGCTAGGGGTAGGTGTTGCCCATACGATCAATTTTACTTGTTTAAGTACTGTCAAATTAATCCACAGTTTTCCAATGCTTAAACAAATTGTCCATTACTTTAGATCTGTCATCTTCTGGAGCATAGACAACACTGCATATAACCATGCTGTGTTATATAGTGGTAAGGTATTCAATCGGGAACGTCTGCCCTATAGAAAAACAACATTTACTAGTAAACTGCCCAACTATAAATCAAAACTCTGAACAATTCATGAATGTAGGTAGAAATGTCTTGAAAAATTTTATGTCTTTTTCCTTCAAGATTAGATTTCCGACCAAATCAATTAACAATTGGCATGACTAATGCCATTTGATCTTTGAACAAATAAGTATCATGGATACAGGGGCAGACCTAGGCTTGGCCCAAGGCCCGGGCCAGCCCATTGCACTTTGGACCAAACTTGAATTTATATGGTGAAATTTTGTACTGCATAGTGGGCCATGGCCCAAGGCCTGGGTCTGCACTGCATGGATATATATATATATATATATATATATATGATAGCAAGTCCTGTTAGAGCTGCATTGAGATTTCTTCAATGCTAATTATTTCTTGGTTTGATTAATTTGTTGATGAGTACACAACAAGAGATCTACTATCCCCAAGCTATACTTTTCCACAAGTGTTCAATGCGAATCCAGAACGATATTGATATGGAAGAAGAGAAAAACAAGAGTAAAAATTCCCCGGCGGCAAAAAAGAACCTCACCCACCCAATGCACAGAAGAAGAGAAATGGTCAAATAAAAGGTTGTACTTTGTATGTCAGCAATACTTGTAGTCTAGTAATCCATTTCCTTCATTAAGGAGGTATAACATTTACACAGTATGCAGCAACTACAAAACATTAATCCATCAATTTTACCAGGCCAAAAAAGAGAGTATATATATGGTGATGAGCACATCACCAGCTTTCTATGTAAGATATACGTGTTATATATTCGATCAAATATTACTGCATCATGATTTTTGTATCTTCTCATTTGCAGAAATATTTTGTATGGTGAACAAACAAACAATATCGGATGATCAATGAAGTTGGTTGGGGATCAACCAATATCCTTACCCAAGTCTACACACATATCACCATGTCACTATAGGGCTATCAAAGGCAAGGGATAAAGTTTAGGCACATTTTGGATTCGGATTTCGGCCTCTTAACAACATCAAATTTAAACGGACCTAGCCGCTAATCCAGAAGGACTCTTAGGGCCCATGAGTACTCGTTGGAAAGCTTGTGGAGTCTACTTTCGGATAATTTTGGTCGTATGTTAGGATTCCTCCAAAGCTATCCGTAATAGTATAAAAAAGTCACATATCTCATCCAGTCCAAGGGGTGTGTGTGCTAGGGCTAAACCTAGGACGTACCTAATCATATCTATTCAGGAGCTATCATCGTTTAGAGTCAGGTTGTGCTTAGATTATTCTACCAAATGCAGTTTTGCCGCTAGTTCGGTTTGTGGAACACCAACTTGTGAGATTCATCGTATATTTGCAATATATTGTGATTGCTTCTTTTACTCTCTTGCCTGTGTTCTCGATTCATTTGCAGGGGATAGCCTTCCTCGCGAGGTCAACCGTGTTTTGCCACTATTGATAACCAATAGAGCGGTGGTTTAGTGATTGCGAGGAGTTCGATCGTTCTAGTCATAGCCTTTGGATCATCAATGTTGAGTTCTCCATAATCGACTTATCAATACCTTTTGGAAAATTGGAACCTAGTTTCTCATCATATGGAGTAAGTTGGAGAAATCCTCTTTCAGCCACATGCAGAATTGAATGCATCACATAGCAAGCTTGCACTACGTGTAAGTTCTAGGAGGTTTGTTCTGGTCTAGCAGTTGGTACCTTGAGGTACTAGTACCACTAGGTACCAAATGAAATCCAACCGTTCAATCGTTGGGGGTACGACTGGGAAGAAGTAAACTAGCCAACTCTGCAATCTCCTCATCCTAGAGTGTGTCACCACTGGAATTGACCCTCCTCCACGCGTGATGCTGTTTCTTCCCCCCACATGCGTGTGTCCCCATTTGACGCGACTGGTGCCTTCTACACCATCAAGCGTCGGTGGGGGGTTTCACTTGTCAATGCGGGGATGGGCCAACCAGACCAAGAGGCTGGCACAACGAAGAGGCACCACGCCCGTCGGTGGCAGCGGGGGCAACTACTTCCATCACGGGTGGGGTTGGTTAAAATCGCATGTGGTGCTGCTCCATGCTCGACGCTAGGTTCCTCCTTGACATGGAGCCCATTTCCACTCCGTCACATATGCTGTGTCTCACCGTGTTGATCATGCCAGCACAAAGGTTTCCTTGTTCATGCCCTCACAATCAACACACTTGTATCTGTGAGCACATTCTAATAAGTGGCATTTCGTACAGATTTATTAATCTTTTTGGTCTCCTTTTGCTAATATTTTTCATGTTTAATAAATTAATCTGACTGGTAATAGTGAGATTAGGGAAAAATCCAAACCCGGCCACAAGATAACGAGAAAATAAATTGTTCTTTATCCCATACAAAGATCGTACCACCGAGCTCCCTTCACAAACCTCGCCGTGCCGCTGTACAATACAGGAACCTCAGCAATGCCATGCCGCTCTCCCACCGCCGCTGCTGCTTCTGGCTCGCCATGCTCGTGCGTTCTCGGTCGCTGATGCCGGTACTTTGATTCCCCATCTGAACAAAATCGAGGTTTAGAATGATTTGGAAAGCGAGGCCTCGCACGGAATACGTCTCACATTCAACAGAAAAAGACTCATTCACCCTTCTACCTCAGTGTCCTTCTACCGGTACCCCACGTAGAAGGGTTGGTACCTCTCGGTACCCAGCGGTTTTTAGCCATCCAATCTTACTCGGTGGAAGGTCCAGATTTGGTACTGACCCATGCTCATGGACGGTAAAAATTCTCAAGTTCTCGATGAGAGAGAGAGAGGTAGAAAAGCTGTCATAAGGTGATGCTTAAAAGCTGCCCAATTCTGATCAATTCCTCATGCATAGGTCCAGTCTGAACATCCTCAAATTATCAGAAACCATGCTGGAATTACAACCTTAATTAGGCATGGCAACCCTCAGGAACACAACCGGCACTTGGATGTATTTGGTAGCTAAGGGCATACCATACCATTCAGCCTGAAGGCGCGTCTTTGATGATTCCCCTTATTCAGACTTCCTGGAGATAATAAAGAATATATCCAAATTGTTTTTGCAGCAAGTGTGGTTTGCACATTTGCAATTTGAAACCTGAATAATATCTATTCAGTTTATTTTATTGGAAGAGCGGAACTTGCATGTGTTCATCTGAGAATCTTAAGATATATGGCTTTGAAAACTCATTGGTGCCAAACCAGTCATTGGCCTTGAAGATCCACGAGCTATAGTGAATTTGATTCAATTTTGTATTCTACATTAACCTAGCTAATGGTAAATTGAGTATCTTTTGAGTGTAAGATGGTGTTTTTAAAGAGTTCAAATCGAGTAGGAAAAAAAGAACCTATTGTTCACATCAAGACGTTGGTTCGAACCATTACCATTGCAAATTGCACTTGTCAGCAGGGGCGGATCCAGCGTGCGTGTTGGGGGGACTCGAGTCCCCTCTACCCCACTGGATTACCATTGGTAGAAGGAGAGAGGGAAGGGGGGAAAAAGAGGGAGAGGAGAAAGAGAAGGGGGGCTGAAGGAGAAAGTAGATGAGTCCCCTTTATAATTTTATTCTGGATCCACCCCTGCCTGTCAGCTATGGTCTGGAAAAGTTTCATGAAACGGCTGCTGCTGCATAACCATGTATCCAGTCTTTTTTTAGATAATGGAATAAACCATCCTCTACATCCAAATGGATGTACACAACCAACCAAACTTACAAGAGTTCTTAGGCTCAACAGTCATCTCCTTACACCGGAGACACAAAACCAACGTTTATACAATTCCAAACTACCAAACGCCATAAACTTGACTTGCATGTAGCAAAGATAAAGACATAAAGAACGATAAAGAACAAAGCAAAGCCTTAAGCTTTCAATCTTCTCCTTTGGTTCCAACCATACTTTGCAAAGAAGTCCAAAGTTGTCGTTTCCAACTTCTTGCATTCATCTTTCACAAGTTGGCCCTCTTCCTCTTTAAGAAGCAAGGACCATTCCCGTATCCAGAAAGTCCCCCTGAAAATTACCTGCACAAAAGAGTTAGTTTTGGATCCATTGAAGATCACATCATTTCTGCACAGCCACATTGCCCAACATAAAGCCACAACACCAACAAGAAAGTGAGCTCTAAGCCTAGGATGAACACCATAAGGCTAATTATCCAACGGATTAGCAACATTAGTAGGCGGTTGGATTCTAAAAGTTATAAACAGCCTAGTTCTCATCCACTCTTGATGCGATGGAATCCGTTGCTTCAGTGACATGTGAGTTTTCACTTCGCTCAGAACAGAGAATACAAAGAATGGAACTGCTTGGGCTAGCTTCACATTACGCTTGTAAACAGTTTGATCATAGAACTCTGATCATGTCTTAAAATTAAACATAGTATAGTGGAAAATGCTTCGTCCTTTGCATTCTGTGCCATTAGAACATGGAGGTGCCAGGACGGTCTAGTTTATATGTTCCCATTATTTAACTTGATGGTTCCGGTACAAGTCTATAATTCTGATGGTGGTTTAATATATATAGAGTGCTTGACCTGCAGTAGGTCTATAACAGCTGAATCACCCTTGACATAAGTGAGGAAGTTCTGAATTTATGTGTAGGATGAAGCAGGTGCTTGCCTCTTTTTACATTGGTATTTTGATCTCATAACCAAATATAATTATGCTACCTATACATTAAGAGAAGGAATTTACTCTAGATCTATCCATCTTTATATACTTGAACTTATTGTGAAAAGAGTAAGATAAGTTGGTGGTACCACAACTTGCGAGGTGGCTGCAATTTAATCACTCATCTTGTAAAATGCTCAAACAAGTCAATCATCTTTTTTTTGTGCAAATCACATAAAACATGCGTCATGTGGGGAGTTCGCTATTTAGTTAAATGCCATGTTGATTTATTTTGCAAACATGGCTACGCACGATTTGCAAATAAGCCAACTGCAATACGATTGATAGTAAAATCCAATTTAAGATGAATTTTGCTATTGCTTGCTAAGTTTATTGAAAGCACGTAAGTAGCAGCTAGCATAGATGAAAATATGGGTGCTAATTTGTAATTTTATTGCTTTCCTAAAAACATATAAGCTTGCCATCCCCATATGGCTCACAAATACATTATGTTAGACGTATATAGCTTTTAATTTAGAGACAAGTGTGATATGTATTTTGTAAGATTTGCACCATCGAAATAAGATGAGTGACTCATTTGAGCAATTTGTAAGATGAGTGACTAATTGCACCCACATCTGTGCGTTTTACTCATCTGAAATATATAATTAATCAGTTTTTATGCGGCATATGAATATGCCAAACTTATTGTGACTATGCATGAGTGTGTGGCTGAATTTGTGCATATTTGGATGATGTGTGAAGAAGCTTGTCTGCTAAACCTCTAAAGACATAGACAAAAGCAGCATATATAGTTTTTGAAACAGTAGGAAGGTAGACTCCTAAATCCTAATAAAATTTGGGAACATTATAGTCCAACAGTAACACTAAAAGTATAGTTTCACCTCTATGTAGTCAGTGCTGGTGTCAATTATGGGTTAAGCTCCATTATTTTGGATTGACAAACAACTTTCTACAAAAAAAAAATCGGCCAGGAGCTCTTCATTTACTAAAAAAGAAGATTGATACACATAATAGTGTTACAATTTGAACTGTAGGCAAGATGGCTCCTAAATCCTAATAAATTGTCGGAACGTGCATTAGAGTACAACAGTAACTTGTACAGTATAGTTTCACATCTGTTTGTGCTGGTCTCAATTATGAGTTACTTCATATAAAATGTAACTAGTAAGTAATTTTTAGAAAAATAAACTTCAATTACTGTCCCCATGACTACAATTTGAACGTGAGTGGTCAAATATTCTGCTCTCTTGAATTGTTATGTACAAAGAGACCCCATGACTACACACTGTTCCTGCTAAAGAAAGGAGCCACACTTAATATATTGGACTTTCCTTTATCATCATGCAAGCAATGCATCCAACAATTCTTCTGGAACTTACGGTTTGGAATGGGAGGCACAAGGGAATCCTGATTGTAACACCACATATGTTAGTTGTCTTTGTGGGTTTTTGTAGGCTCTGTTATCAAGCTGATTAGTTTTCTAAATCACCTTCTTCGGCAGATTGGGTGCATGTACTTGTGCAGTTGCTGGCATAATGCATTCACACCCCCACCTCCTCACCCCCTCCCCCGTTTGCATTTCCCCCATTTCCCTTCATATTTCTCTCTTCGCTCACATTGTTACTGCGCTAGCGAAAATTTACTTGGACGGTGCAAAATGAAGAGTACGAGAAAAATATTTTTATCAGATGGTTGCTACATTTTTTTTGCAGCACCAAAGGGGCTAGCATTATAATTACCAACAAAGATGTTGAGATGTTGTATATGCTTTGTTTTACACAAGTCTTCTGCTGAGTAATTGGAGAGTTTATTTTTTTAGGAATTTTATCATTTTTGAGGAGGTATCACCAGGTACTGAGAGGTACCAATTTCATCTGACCATTCGTTCTTAAAGGTTAGGATGGGAATATGTGAATAGCGTGCCTAGGTGAGGTACACTGCTCTGCTTCTCCTACCCATGAAAATTGATTTCTTCCTTCCGCCACCCTGTCAAAACTCCCACAACGCCCCCATGGTCGCAATCTGCAGGGTCCTGCAAGGCTGCAATGAAGCTTTTGGATGGAAATTATCGAGGCCAGGCGAGGCGGTGTGTTGAAGTGTCGCCAGCTTCTAGAGAGGAGACACGGATGAGGGGGGGCTCGCCAGATTGCGCCAAAGGATTGGGAAATCAGAGGGAAGAAAAGAAAGAGTAAGCAAAATTGGAAAGAAGGGCTCAATCGCATCAAGTCGGGAAGAAGAAATGAAAGTTTATGGATTGCTTTCCATGGCAGGTTGGCTGTTTGGGCATCTCGTCCTATCTCCAATTGCGATAGGCATCAGGCTCGCTGTTTGGAAATAGAATGCATGCTGAGTAGGGAATAATCTATAGAAAGGGTCAATCATCTTCTGTAAGTTAGCAGCTGGGACGGTTGCTTCCATGAGCTCGGAAGGACGCAAACACAACCGAGCATGGAGGTGTCCATGGCGGAATAAGGGGCCACGGTGGTGGGGAATAGGGGAGGCAGTGCTGACAAGAGAGAGATGATGGTAGAGGAGCACGCATGCGCGGAAAGCGGAGGGGGTGAGGCGTCCGTGTGGGCAAGAGAAAGAACGGAGCGGCGCGATGGCGGCTATTGCGCGAGAGAGAAGGCAGATTGCGAGGCTGCCGGGAAGGGAAAGGGAAACTCTATCCAGGTGAGAAAAATACCATAATACCCTTGGTGTACTTGTACCGCCTGCGGATGAAGGGGATTTATCATAAGGTACCAAGTGTTTTTATCCGTTGGATCCTGCTGAATCTATGGCTCTGATTTCTTTTTTCTCTCTCCTCAAGGACGGTAAAACTCCTCTTATTTTTTAGCCTAATCTTACCTGCAGTGCAGCCTATCTGTGCACAGAGTGAGATAAGGTCATTAGTACAGACAAGTTTGATAGTATTGACACTTGATGTGGGTATTATTACATTGATGTCATTGTACAGAGGTTCCTTTCATAATCTTTCATGTACCTAAGGCTGAGGAGCTCTTTTTTTTTTGTTTCACAATATTGGAACAATACATGCATTCAAACATTCACTTTGAAATTATAAATTGGACAGCCGAAGAACAAACTTTTGTAGCAGCATGAGGGAAGAGTGCTCTGTGTTCATGACAATTACTTATCATAGCCATAGGAATGGTCTTCTCAAATTTTTCATGGAAATGGAAGGCATGAGAAATTCAGTTTCATCATAAAAACTGAAAAGATTGTCCGCGTTTGATACAAGAAGAGGACACTTAAAAACATGTAGTGATTCTAGCCAGGTGGCTGCAGATGTCTTGCAAGAGGATGGTCATCCATTGTCACATCATCTCAGATCTGAAATGGCTTAGTTCGCATGTGCGTCTTGTTGCTCCAAGGTTTCTCTTTTTCTTTTATAAGATGTTGTATTAGTGTACTGTATTGTGATGATGAGCATCACAGATTGTATGCTATACAGAGCATCGCAAAACAATTGTTTTTTAGATGGATTAACTTTATTTCCTTGGGGGTTAAATTCGACGCTAAATTTGCCTTAAGAGGAAAAGGAGCTGCAGGAATGTGACTACATATACAATGCTGTCATGTTTGGAGTGATTAACACAGGCCAAGCCATAGGAAGAGATAATGATCATCAGCAATATTGTTGCCACAAGCATTGGGAAATAAAACGTGCATAAATCATATAAGCAACTGAGAAGAAATATTTTCTCTCTGAATTGCTTGGAGGAAGCGCCCTCACATGCACTCAATATTCTATCTTCAATAGGATGTTTCTTGATTGTATTCAGATTCTTGCTCTGTTTTTGACTGATAGAAAATATGAATACATGTCTCAGAAAATCTTATTATATCATGAGTTTGCTTCAAAATTTTGTTTTCAATTCAACGAAAAACACTCCAATTCTATTTTGTGTCCGCCCGACAATCCCGAGCGGCCACCCAGGGTCGCTAGGCGGTGGATCCGTCCCTGACTATATATGTACCCAATGGTCTGTTATAGTTCAACTAAATTAGTTCAAACACATATTTTCAAGGTTATTTTGCGTGTTTAGGGTTAATGATATCCACAGATTAACCAGCGCCATCCAAAAGTAATAAGTTCTGTAACTTGTGGTCAGTGGTCAAACATGTAGATTCCAGGCTCCCAGCCTATAAATTGAAGCCTGAAGATGTCAAATGGAAATGCGTCTAATAGTCAAGCATATCAGAATGTGTTGCAACCAATATGAGTTATCTTTCCATGGATTACTCAGAAATGTTTGTAACAGGAAGATCACTTAGGCCACGTCAACTTTTCAACCACCTCTACTACGTACGATTCTAGGTAGAGATTTGCTCCAGTCTAGCAAAAAGTATCTCGAGGTACCAATACCTCAAGGTATCAAATCGTTTCCGATCGTTGGATCTAGCTAGGCAGGATGGGCATTGTTAGATCCGATGATCAGAAATAATTTGGTACCGTGAGGTACCGGTACCTCGAGGTACTTTTTGCTGGACCAAAGTAAATCTCTTCTAGGTATGAGAAGGAGTAATAACCATGTGAAGAATGATTGTGCGTTGTTGCGAGAAATTGGTACAAGTAAGAGAGGACCTCGAGTTAAGTATTGTGAACTCAGGGTTTGAAATACAGGGTTAAACTCTGTTGTTTCCTATGCAAGAGACTGTAAAACATAATCACCTGGAACCAACAGTTGGAATGGAAGGCATCCAGAATACTTTTTTTTTTGAGGAACACAGTACAAACATAGGTGCTTACAACGCGCGTACATTTATCCATATGAACGCACACATGTATACCCTATCCCTATGAGCATATCTAGAAGACTGGATCGACATATATTGAGATTGACGAAGTCACTACGGACGTCTCGCTGTCGATGGGTACATTGCCTACCACTGAAAGAAAATTAGCCGTAAATACGAACACCCGTGTCGAATACTAAGAGTACGCAAAGCTGTTTTCAGCCCTCCTAGAAGATAACTAAGATAACTCCATGCATCTGGTTTTCTTCTGGTATGACTTCTGTTCATGGAGACAACTCTTCCCGTTAACATATAACAGAAAATAGTTTCGCTGCTGCTGACTTGCTATAACGTATATACCTAGAGAGTTCACTACATTGGTGTTCACCTATCATGTAATAGGAAACCGGTTAATTTCCATTTTTTAGACGAAAAAGTTCCATTATTTTTTCCTGAATAAGAAAAGATCATGCCGCTTTGTTTTTTTTTGTTTGCATTTTGAGGCGTTTTCAGTTCATTTTGAAAATTCGAAACGAAATTCCTACATATGAAGAGGATATGTTTCAAAGGAAACCAAGTGAGAACACAAGAAGAAATTATCCTCTCCAAATAACAATTATTTGAGTGCCGTAAATCGGCTATACATGTTAGAGTTTGAGCTGAAATGTAATCGGTTTAAAATTAGGACTTAAAATTGTAATTGATGTAGGATAGACTTAAGAGTCATACTCTACTCTAGGTTCTCTGTTGAATAGAGAAACACACCTGTTATAACCATATTGCGATTGTAGCACATGAGAGAGACGATTGGGTGGCAGCCTAGTCGGTCGATGGTCGTGGATACCTTAATGTGCTGTAACTATGTTATATTGGGGAGAAGTGTCCGTAATCAGTGCTTCAGACATGTACGATATGGCTGAACTCCGTTACCAAATATTGTGCATCCATATCATCATTAGTTTGGATCTTGTATGGTGTTCTTTCGTGCTCGGCTACCTATGTTGATTTCGGTGCTGGTTTTATAATGCATTTGCAGCATTAAACCCATTAAATATTAATGAGCTATGGTAGGACATGAAGTAACAAATGAGTAGAATTTTGCTTTTGCCAAGAAGATGTATGCACTTATTGATTATAATGGCAGATGTTATAAGAACACGTCTAGAATTTGGAAACTAATTAAGGTTGAACAATTGTTCAGGTAGAGGATTATGTTGCTTCCATTAAGCACAAACATATTGTTTTGCTACTAGTTAGTACCACACATTTGGCTAGAAGCTTTAGCTAACGCAATTTTTTGTTAGGACGTGTGAAATCATATGGCAACACATCGGAAACAAAACAGACTAATTCAGCGTAAAGTCATTTTTGTACGTGCAGGAAACTGTTTTTCGAAATCTTGTTTCATCTTCAGGTCCACGGATCATCACATGTTGTGCATGTATGCAATCAGTACTTTAACAATATCACAGCAGGACAGTAATACCTACGTTTTGCGCAGAAATTTCATCGCCGAACTGTGGTTTCATCCTATTTATCTGAGAATTTCACTACATCTATTGTGTTACAATTGGTCTGCTACCCAATCTAACAGGGGCAGTAGAATTAGATCTGATCCATTGGATCTACTACAATGGATGGCTCATATTCATCAAGAGATACTCTGAAAAAAATCCTAGAACTGAATTCGGCATAATTCGGCCTAATTTGCCTGTTGTGAAGTTCTGTGAAATTCAGGGTTTAGTCGATAACCTCCTAAAACTTGAGAAATCATTGTACATTGGAATGAACCAGATTGAATTTCTGGATCCTGCTTGACAGATACATGGGTGGTCATGAACCTTGTCAGCACAACGCCCAAATCTTCTTTGTCTCTTCTTGTCGAATGATATGGATAGTCCTTATCTATATAAGTTAAAACAAAGATTTACGCAATTTCAATTCTGCACTAGAATTAATATAATGGATGTGAATGCAGCGTATTCTCAAAATCCAATTTGCTCTACTAGTGTAGTTAAGGGACTCAGAATGAGCATGCTTACGTGCAGATCATCAGAGGCTATATTTATGTGATCACTGCTCTAAGAATCACATTAGTTATTTCATAGAAATTTGAATGTCTAACTGTGGTTTCATAGTTCTTAATTGAAAATTTAACTATATTTATTTTGAAGATATAGTAAGTATGAGACTGTCACATTTTATCTGCACCCAGTACCAGGAGAAGGAACATTTATAGGACAGAACGGAGAAGTAGAGGGTCACAGTTCACAATCTGCCAGGTTCATATAGTTGTTCTCTAACAATTGTTCTGATTCAAATTGTAACCAACATAATCCAGTCATAGATTATAAATTGGAGGTCACCAGAACTGAGAACTTCACATAGTCCATAGCCCCCATCTAACAAAGCATATTGGCTCGCAGTCATTAAGTGGTGATGGTTACTGTTGGAAAAGGAGCCATCTGGATTAGCGATCAAGGTCGCTTAATCTGTGTCTGCGGTGATGCTCATTTCATAAATTGTGCTTAATTTAGGGAACTTCAGCCACATGCTATTGACTGATAGCACATCCAGCACATCAGTAATCAATAAGCTAGGTGGATGGAACAATTACATACTCCGTTCAAAGTGACTCCAGAAGTACTAGTCCATCCATAAAAAGGAGCAGCACTTAATATATTGGACCTTGGCTTCATCATGCAAGCAATGCATCGTGCAAGTCTGGAATTTTGGATATGTCGTTGCAGGTTAGGAATGGGAGGCACTAGGGAGTTCTGATTTGGGTTCAGTCATTGTTAGTCGTCTTTACATGTCTATTTGGGTTCAGTCATCTGAATGGATAGCTGGTTGTTCACATCCTCACATTTGGCAGACTCTGTGCATTCAGAATGCTCCCTAGGAATACCGATGTCATCCATCTTTTGCTAATGATCAGCGATATATAAGCAACTCATGATGGATCCATGTGGTTGCTTGCCTATTCCAGTATTTCACCGCGTCTCCCATTTCTCTTCATGTTTATCTCCCCATTAACATTGTCATGGCTAGATAAACTTTACTTGGATGATGTAAAAATGAACATAGAGATGAAAATTGTTCTAGGGTGAAGGAAACGTAGCTGATAAATGAATGCCAATTTTGATCAGACAACTCTTATATTTGTTCGATAGCATCCAAGGAGGTAGCAGTGTACCAACAAACATGTCGAGATGTTGGACATCTATGTCACAGGTACAAATTGTAAGCTATAGCTACTCTTTTCCTTGTGGAGTTGAAGCCAAAAACTACAGGCTCTCTGAATATGCTCGTATGTTTATAGGTGTTCTACTGATCTGATCAATGAAACAAGCAGTTGGACAACTAGTTTTCTAGCCTGATCTTACCTGCAGTACAGCCAATCAAAGCCTGGTTTTGTCCACAGTGGACAGAATTTTCTAGCCTCTGAAACATCAAGGCATGAGTGCTAGCAGGTTTGACAATATGAAGAGGAACAAGACAGGACACCTCTGCATTTGGGTTCTCAATGAAAGTCAGTTCATGAATCTTGATGTGAGTATTATTATTGCAATGATGTTGCAGTGTAGAGGTTTCCTTTCACCATCTTCAATGTGCTTAAGGCTGAGGGAATCATGTTATTTTTTTTTCTGTTTCACAATATTGGTACTATGTATGCATTCAAACATTCAGTTTGAAGTTATAAATTGAACATCAGGAGTCAGAAGTTTTCTATAGTAGTACGAGGGAAGAGCAACCTGGCCGTTAGTTACCGTACCCATAGGAATACTCTCTCTTATTTGCCGTGGAAATGGAAGGCATGGGGAATTCAGTTTGGAAATGGAAGGCATGGGGAATTCAGTTCCATCGAATAAATAGTGAAGATTGTCATCATCAGCTGGATGAGTGACCTAAGGAACCACAGGTTACTGGTGACTTGCAAGTTGCAACAAGATTCTGAAATCTGAAATGCTTGGTTCACTAATGCTTTCTGATTCTTCATTTTTCTTCTTGTACTGTAGACGTTCACTACAGTTTTTGTCAGCATAGGTTGTATGTTATAAATATGGTGTAACATTTTTTTAAAGATAGATTGACTTTATTTTCTTGGGTTTAATTTGGTGCTAAGTTGCATGAAGAGGAAGAGAAGATGCAGCAATTCGACAATATATGTTGTTGTCGTCATTTTTGGGGTATTAATATATGCAAAATCATGCGAACAGATAACAACCATAAACTAGTTGCCATAAGTATTGTAAATAAAAAAATGCGTAACTGATATCAGAAATTGGGAAATCTTCTTTTTTACTCGATTGCTTGGAAGTAAGGGTGAAAATAGAACGGATACGAATGGATAATCCTCATACCATATTCGTTTTCATATATATTTTTTTATCGAATACAAAAACGAATAGGAATAGCTCGAATACATGAACAATTACAGATTATCTCAAATACAAATAAGGATCGAATATGATCGGACACGAATACGGAACTAAATATTTCTTGGAACACGTAAACCACCGAAAATTCTAATAGAAACAAAATACCATCACACATAATTAGTTCATTTTATATAAAAAGTTTAACCATAGACTAAGCAATGCTAATTATGTTCAACATGTATAACATTGTTGATGTAAATACATGTCTAATTGATATTATAACATATAATATATATTATAATTTAAATAATATTTAAAATTTAAATAATATTAATAGTGTGAACTAGTGTTGTGAGATCGACTACTATTAAAATATAACCAATGAGTATTTTTGCAGGCCAATTGCTCTTTTGACTTTGGAATACAGTCTCTTTATCAGTATACTGCTTCTTTTACACATTCAATCCATAACATCCTTTTCAATCCAAAATCAAGAATAATTAGGATTTCTAAAAAAAAAGAAAAAATCAAGGGTCTACTCATAGGAAAACCAGACTGTGTCAAATAAGGTAAAAATAGCTGAGATCTAAATATCCATAAATTTGAGGTTTTACAAAATCCTAGGACCATCCAAACTGTGATTGAATTCAAAATAATTCTTGACAAACTATGTTATTCAAACGAAATAGCTAGACATCTGTTCAATGGACAGAAAAATGTTGAATTGAGGGCATCTGTTCAATGGACAGAAAAATGTTGAATTTGCTAAACAAAACATTCTCATTCTTGAATTCAGTAGGTACTAGACACATTGGGCCATGTGTTCGGTTTGCTGATTTTCATGGCAACAATAGAAATGACCAAACTATATTCCCACTACTTTCATAAAGAGTGGTCAGTAGGAGCAAAGTTGAGGTGTATGGTGTAATGTTATCTATCGTCCCACAAAATTTCAATTCTAAATACATATTGTACAGAGAGAAAAAAGATGTATCATAATGGAAAAATTGAACTATTTTTTAATATTTTAGAGGTGAAGTGAGAAAAAATAGTTTAGAAGTTTAAGTGCACCTGCCAAATAGTTTAAGGTAGTAAAATGAACTTACTTTTATTTTTAATTATATCCTTTTAGATTACTGTGGGAGGTCGTAAATAAAATTACTTCCTCGATCGATTGTTTCTTTTTTGGTTTTGATATTCAATTTGTTATAGTTGACATACATAAATTAATTAAGTTAATTAATGGATTAACTAATTAGCAAGTATATATACATATAGGCAATCCACCTTTGCAATCCACTAGGATTGAGAAAACATAGAAATAGGAGATAAAACCATGATATAAAACCCGAAGCCTCGAGTAGAGAGCATAGAAGATATTGCTGGGACTCAGCGTGCCAGTCAACTTCAGCCTGAGACGTGCCCGTCAAACCACACGAAGGCGGCGACCAGATGTGTTACACATCTCAGGAGACTTGACAAAACTTCGCTTGAGCTCTACAACATCTCAAATGCTCTAAACTCGTACTCATATGAAAATTTTAGTTACACATGCTCACCTGTTGCTTACAGAGACAACAATGATGATGCCTCCCTCATCCATGCCACATCCAGTCAGTGAGATCACCTGTTGCTGTTAGGGATAGAAATATGAAATAGAGAAAATTGAATACATGGTTAGATATATGTGTGAAAAAATAATAGATAAACATTAACAAATAGAGAAACTTAATGCATGTTGAAGACATTAAGAAAACCACATCAATCCAAATAACTAATCTACAAGATACTTAGAAAATGTTTGAAAGGTATGGCCCACTAATTCTAGTTCTTTGTATGCTTTGGCGTTGATCGGCTATCTAAAGTGTCACTAGGGCCGCCAGCCTCAATGAAACCCACTAGCCCAGCAGGAGCCTTCGAAATGTTGTATGCGCCGTTTGACGAGATGATATGGTCGAAGATGAATCCACATAGCTGTTCAGCGAGGCCCAAGCAAACATGTGGCAGCAATTTACTTGTCGGGAGCTTTAATTTCTGCAAATGGAAGGATTAAAGATGTGGAAAGATACTATGTGTTTAGTAAATTGGATTTATGTCTTAGGAGACAGGGCGAACCTCAGCATCCGTAATGTTCCAGTTGCCGTCCTCCATGAAAACCCACATAAATCTCATCACGTAGAACCCACATGTGCTCGTGCCCGGATCCTGACGTGAGCAATAAGGGTGGCACCAAACTCGGAATTTATTTGCACATGGAGCGTGTCGAATGCACTTCTTCTTGTACTTCACAAGTGCCTTATCTAGGATGTCAATGAGGGATTGGTAGTTGGATTGCGGTTTCCTCATTGAATCCATGACGACAATCTTGGAATCGTTTAAATGGATGGCAATAAGAATCCAGTGAGGCCTACATACAAGGGAAGAGAACAATTAACATCTTAAAGTACAACGATGGGAGGTACAACGATAATGCCACACTTACTTAAAGTGGTAGGGCAGAAGGATGGTATTCATGTCCTGCAGCTTGACAAAGGATGTGTAAAGGTAGTTCAGCACTTCTTGGGAGGACCATTCGCCTGCGTCAATATTACAGGAATTGACTATTTGTGGGTCGAGGAATCCTAGCTTGTTATGGGTCGCTTTACATTCAAGCGACCCCATTCTGCATAAGGAAAATAATTAGACACGCAACGAGGATATTTACTTAGAAAAATAGCGAGAGGTCGAGTATACTTACAATGCCCATAACTGAATTACCGATAAGTCTAGCTCCCTCAGATTGTATAGATGAAATAGTTCTCTAAATGGGACCCAAACTATACCATCACAGTGATGAAAGTCCTCGTCCCTGTAAAAGACGGGGAACATCTCTTTACCATCCTTGGCCATCTGTAAGTACCACTCTTCTACCCTTCTCATTTGAGTACATTTGCCAATGACGTGGCGATATTCGTCAGTAGTCAAAGAATGACCAAGCTTGAACTGAGCTGCCAATGGGGCCATCTCAATATTATCCACATCATCCAAACTTTTCAGCCCTGCCTCTTTTAGAAAGTCTTGCACAGTCTTGCTGGCCTCATCTTTCTCGAATTCTTTCTTGGAAAATTCTTGCAATCCCTTTTTCCTGATTGTGCGTCGGAAGTCCGTAATAGGTTGCTTTCGGGCAGGTGGCCTTGCCATGCGAATGAAGTGATCCTGTACTTCGACTAGCACTTTGAAAGATGGCTCCGACCTGGTAGGCAATGGCATCTTCTTGGTCTTCTTCAGAGATGGTGGTTCAGACATTTGGGAAGTTTTACAGAGGCGTCCCCTCTTTTTCGGCCGGTCTGATGAAGCTAGGCTCTGATGTGCTGCCTCTGGAGGAGATGGGCTCTTACGTTGCGCCGGTGGAGGAGACGGGCTCTTATGTGGCAATGGTGGTGGAGTTGGCATCCTTTGAGGGGAGGGAGGAAGTCCTTCGGAGCTAGACCCGCCATCGCTTGGCTCGTCATCACCATCTCCTGAAGGAAAGATAATGAAACGCTTGCGCCACAGGATTATGTTGTGGATGGCTTCACCAAGAGTGTTCACCCCCTCCTCTGGAGCAAAATCAAGCTGCACTGCCCTATACCTCCTCGGCACGTCCTCCACTTCGACCCTTGAGTAGCCACTTGGTATCGGCTTACCGTGTATCGTCCCTCCCTCCGTTACGGGATGTGCCATCGCGCGTGCCACCTCTTGACTGATGTTTTGAAGTGGCACATGCAGCCTGCATGCAGTACGTACAGTGATGTGGTCCACGGGGTAATGAACCGTGTCCGGTTCTTGAGGAACCTCAGTTGAAGCGCAGCTGCTTTTCTTCCCACCTGGACTGGTTAAGTGGCCAGCATTGCCTCCTTGCTGACCTTCAAGCCTTGCCATTACCAGTGCCATTTGTTCTTTCAATAGCCTTATCTCTTCCGATTGGTCTCTGGAATTTTTATTGCTCCGAGACCGGTACCTATGTCTGTCTTCAGGAAAACCTTCTCTCCATGGAACTAGGCCAATTCCTCTTGTGCGTCCTGGATGCTCAGGGTTCTGCAATGCAAGTGTAAGCTCATCTCTCTCCCTGCTCGCAACAAAAGAACCTTCTGAGGACTTTAGATGGGCCTCGTGGATCCTCTGGGACACTTCTTGCTCTCGAGGACCCTTGTGTACCAACTCGCCTGTATCCGAGAGTGTTGAACCTCGGGCGTATTGGTAATTCTTTCCCCGTTGGCACCAGTCCTTCGTCTCGATCTCGATTCCCTTTTGCAGCAGCTCATCTTCCCGGAGTTGCCATTTGGCTATGTTCTTAGCATATCCGCTTGGGCCGAGACGGTGAGGGTATCGGTTTTTGGCCGCATTGGCCTGGTTCCTTTCGCTAATCTCCTTTGCCTCATCTGATGTTCTATAGGCCACAAAGTCATCCCGAAAAGACGACACCTTCGATAGTTGGCATCTTCAAAATTTGGTGTCAGGCCCTTCTTGACAAACTTCCTGTTAAGATCCGTCTTCCACTTCTTGAAGCTGATGGACATCTTCTTAAGAGCCCCGGACTTTGCGAGTTCTTCTTGTCCCTCGGGAAACTGGAATGTCCGCTTTAACTTTTCCCAGGCAAGATCCTTGTCTCTGTCTGGTACCGTCCACTCCAATTCGTTTGTATCACTGCTCTTCCAGTGCCGGTACTTGATGGGGATGTCATCCTTCACGATGACACCTATAGCTTTGCCGTATGGGGTGAGTGCCGATTCTGGAGCTATAGGGGTCCCATCTGCAGCTAACTCCGTGATAGTGTATAGACCTGAGGGCATCCTAGTTGGACCTCTAGCCTTTCTTCTTGCCGATGAGGTTGAAGTATTCGCGGAGTGCGTAGTGGCCGAAGGATCAACCTCCTTCAAACATCAGTATAAATTAGTCATTCATATCTGACGATATATGTAGTTTTAAGGTATTATTTGTTCCAGATCGGTTAATTTACCTCTATATTGTGCGGGTTAACATCGGGCTGATTCAAGTTTAGAAAGCCACTTGGGCTACCATTACCACCATCGCTTTCTCCAGAATTTGTAGGCCTAATGTTATCTTGTTCCCCTGACATTTCCTTTTGTAGATCTAGGCTAGAACTACTGCTAGATAGATACAAGAAATTAGTGTAAGAACTTATTGTCCTCTTGATGATATTCTTCCAAATATACCAACAGTAAAGTAATGTCATCTAATTCCATACACCATGTAGCAGTTTAGAAAACGTGTACGCGAAAAGCGAAAGATCCAAAATTGAAAAAATATGAAAAAGTAAACAGCCTCATAAAGCAAGTGTACTAATGTACTTTGCATAGCCTACAGTGAAGTAGCTCACAGCAATATTGCATAATCTACATGTACTCCTACCATTTTAAATTACTTATCTACCATTTTAAATTACTTATCATTCTAGCATGTTATTTATTTTAATCAAAATAATTGCCATTATTGTATTCCGAAGCACTTTTAGCTAAAATATTTCCTCTCTATCCATTATCAATACATCCACACCTCTCATTGTAATCCACATCTTTATCTCAAAGGAGTACAAATATTGATGTAATTAATAGGGTAGTTTGGTAATTTATCATACCTTCATATTTTGTCTTAAAAAATGCTAGAATGGTGAGTGATTTGAAACAGAGGAGTAGTGTATTTTGTTTTACAATTCCGCATGGCCATACCTAAAAATTTGGTGGCCCAGTGCGAAACACAAATTGAGGGCCTTATGTTTAGCAAATGCCAAGAAACGAAAGAATAAATTATGGATGGTGCACTACCTAAGTCAAAACAAGATTTTTTTTTTAAAAAAATGAAGGTTGGAAAAAGAAATGTGTCCTGACATAGTGATTTATTTTTTTGTTAAGTAGAAAAATAGTGGCCATAATTACCATCGGACACTTATCAGAGATGAAGAAAACAATCCCGTTCTAATCAAATCAATTAAAAAAAGAGTAACAGTAGAACTTTTAGAAAAAAAAAAGGAGAAACCTTTAAATACATTTGAACGTATTGACATTAATAAAAATATAAAAAAATTGGGACCTAAAATTTTGGGAGTTTGTTCGGTTGTCCACTTCGCACTCCCTCCTCGACCGCGTTGCAATTCCAATTATTCCGGATAGAATGAAATTGATTGAAGAAAGTGGTCATTAATTAAGTAGGGCATGTAGGACAGCAAGTGAAACAAAATGCCCAGATTATGTGCAGGCAAATTGAGCAACCGAATGACCTACAGTGAAATAGCTCACAGCAATATTGTAGGAAAATTTTGGGTATAAGCCTACAGTGAAATCACATTTATACAATCATTACATGTTTCTAACCTAGAACAATGGTGTTTTTTTATAAACTACATATATCTTCATTAAACTATCACAAAACTATAAATCTAAGGCAATACTACGTTGCAGGTATTTTTCTCAGCTTTAAAGACAATGAAGGGAATTTCATTGTTGATGACACAAGAAGTCTGTTAAGCTTATATAATGCAGCAAACCTTAGGGTTCAAGGAGAGAAAGTACTTGATGAGGCTGCAACTTTCACTATAAACAACTAAATGACATAATTGCACACCTTTGACAGCGAAGATTGGAGGACGGCGGCGAAGAATGCAGCAGCAGCAGCAGCTTGAGGAGAACACCACAGCGGCGGAGGAGGGCGGCGGTGACGATGGAGGACGGCGGCGCTTGAGGAGAGCAGCGGCGACGATGGAGGACGGCGGCGCTTGAGGAGGGCAGCGGCGACAATGGAGGACGGCGGCGCTTGAGGAGGGCAGCGGCGACGATGGAGGACGGCGGCGCTTGAGGAGGGCAGCGGCGACGATGGAGGACGGCGGCGCTTGAGGACAGGGATGGTGATGGAGGGCGCAGGCGGGCGGGCGAGCGGACCGCAGATCCGGAAGGAGGACGACGGTGGACGGTGACGGCGGTAGATCTAGGCAGGGGGAGGACCGACGGTGGTGCAGGAGGGGGACGGCAGTGGGCGGCGACGGCGGGCGGCGGTCGGCGACCGGTTGATCTTGGCGTCGGCAGGGTGGTCTGGGGGAAATGGCATCGACAGGGGGTGTCTTGGGGGAAATACCGATCGACGGCCGCATATATACAAGCCACATAGGTACCGGTTCGTATTTACAGCCGGTACCTATTGTGGTAAAAAGGTGCCGGTTCTAAATTGGAACCGGTACCTTTTGGATCACATAGGTACCGGTTCTTATTTAAAACCGGCACCTTTTACAACAATAGGTACCGGTTGTAAATACGAACCGGTACCTATGTGGCTTCTGGGGGGGGTTATATATCAACACATTTGGTGGCAAGTTGGAACCATGCATGTATGTATACTTGATTTTGAATTTTGTTAGATTGTTGAATAAGATTCTTCTTCCCACTAAAATACAGTACCTAAAAGGTCAGTTCAGTTGTTTGATTTTAATTGTTCATTGCTCTAGCTAATTAGCAGTAGCAAATATATAATGCCGGCTCAAGCTATCCTAATTACTAATTAATATATCTCTCGTTATGTTAAGTCAAATTATTTTCTAATTACTCAATAAATTGCTTTAAAAAAATACTTTATGCCATCCGTTTCAAATTATTTATTGTTTCAGCTTTGTTCTATATGTCAAACATTACTAACTTTGGCCATAATTTTTTAGAAATTTATATAGTTTAACATTTATAAAATTTATGTTTTTAGGTTCACCATGATAAATAATTTCAGAACATAAATAATTCATATATTATTGAACTATATGAATTTCTAAAAATTAATAGCTAAAGTTAGGAATATTTGACTTAGGAGTTGTTCACTTTGTTGCCGAAATTAACCCTACCAAGTTTTAGCTTTGGCAAGGTAACAATCTAAACATTGTCAAAACTTGCCTTCATTACCAAATTTTGGTAATTCTAGAATCTTTCTCTCACGAAAACTTGACAATGATAAAAAAACCAAACACAACTTACACCTCTCAACCTTTCTATCATATAGATATATAGCAAGATAGATAGGTAGATAGAGACACAAACCAATAGCCTGCACTAAGGCTGGACCAATTACACAATTTACATGTTTGTTACAGTACAATTCAAACATGCAGGTCTATCACAATTACTCCTTCTTCATGGTCACTGCGAACATATGGTGCTTCTTCCTCGTCTTCGTCTTCCTGACTTTCTTCACCTCCTTCTACATCTGTTGCAAACGGTGGTAGCTCGTCGATTTGATCGTAGCCTTCCTCATCAACGATATTCTCAACTCCGACAATGCTTCGCTTTCCATGGAGAACCACGTGGCGATCGGTCAACGAGGAAGGGTCTTTGACATAAAAAACTTGTGTTACGGATTTTGCGAGCACAAATGGTTCATCTTGGTAACCTACATTGTTTAAGTCCACGATGAACATTCCGTACTTGTCAATCCTCAAACCACTTGGAATTTTGACCCATTGACACTGGAAAAGTGGTACCTTCAGCGGTCCATATTCAAGCTCCCAGATTGCCTCTATATAACCATGGTACGTTTGTTCTACACCATTACTGTCGAAGGCGTCTATGTGAACACCACTGTTTTGATACGAGCTCTTGGCATCCTGGGTTCTCGTGTAAAATGTATAGCCATTAATGTCATACCCTTGGAATGAATGAATTGTGCTCGCAGGTCCTCGAGACAAAACATACAGCTGGTCACTATCAGTATTCATAGCAATGATATGCTTCTGTAACCAATCGTCAAAATTCAGCCTATGCTGCTTAGCTATCCATGCCTCTGATTTGCTTGGGTTCTCGCTGCGGAGTGTGTTATAATGCATGTCGACAAATGGAGCCACCAAGGTCGACTGCTGGAGCACTGCGAAATGTGCTTGCCGTAATGTTTCTAGGCTAGGAGCGAAAATTGCCTTATGCCCTAGTATCCCTTTCCCTAGTAGCCTGCCCTCGTGTCGAGACATCGGCACACCAATGGGATGCAAATCCATATAGTCGATACAGAACTCAACCACCTCCTCTGTTGCATAACCCTCTACGATACTGCCCTCTGGTCGAGCTCTATTACGCACATACTTCTTTATGATCCCCATGAACCTCTCGAAAGCCCACATGTTATGCAGATACACTGGGCCGAGAATCTTTATCTCTTTCACGATATGTGACACGAGGTGAACCATTATATCAAAAAATGATAGTGGAAAACACATCTCGAGCTGGCAAAGGGTAATGATTACATCTGCTTGGAGCTTGTCTAGCGTGCTTGGATCGATCACCTTCTGATATATAGCATTGAAGAACGAGCACAGCTTTAGGATTGGGTTTCGAACCTTATCTGGCAAAATGCCTCTAATAGCAACAGGAAGAAGTTGTGTCATCAGCACGTGGCAATCATGTGACTTCATGCCCACTAATTTCTTCTCCTTCATGTTGACAAGTCTTTTAATGTTCGCGGAGTAACCAGAGGGGACTCGGACACCCTGCAGGCACTCCAACAGGCTTATTTTCTCTGCGGCACTAAGGGTGTAGCACGCGGGAGGGAGGTACTGGTGACCATTGGGCTGTTCTAGAGGATGTAGCTCGGGCCTGATGTTCATGTCTGCGAGGTCTCTCCGGGCTTTCAACGTGTCCTTTGTCTTGCCGGGTATGTTTAGCAGGAGTCCCATCAAACTCTCGCACACATTCTTCTCAACATGCATCACGTCAATCGCGTGACGGACATCCAAATCTTTCCAATATGGTAGTTCCCAAAAGATAGATTTCTTCTTCCAAAGAGGTTTCGTACCACCCTTGCTCGTTGTGCCTCGATTGCCTTGCCCCTTACCAAATATACATTCAATATCTTGTACCTCTTCAAAAATCTCTCTGCCGGTACGATGTGTTGGAGCTGTACCCTCCTCCACTGTGCCATCAAAATCTCTTGTATTGCTACGGTACTGGTGGCCGGCTGGAAGAAACCTCCGATGGCGCATGTACACAGTCTTTCCGGAGTACTTCAGCCACCTGCTCGCTGTATCCCGCATGCACTGCACACATGCACAACCACCTTTCACTGTTTGCCCGGATGTGTTACCAGCTACAGGGTAATCTTGGATGGTAACGAACAACATTGCCCTTAAGGTGAAGTACTCTCTTTTGTACGCATCCCACATCTGCACACCCCGGTCCCATAGAAACTTAAGATCATCCACTAATGGCCTGAAGTAGACATCGATATCGTTGCCAGGTTGCTTGGGCCCTTGGATTAGAAGTGGCATCATAATATACTTACGCTTCATGCACAACCATGAAGGAAGGTTGTAGATAACAAGTGCCACTGGCCACGTGCTATGTCGACTGCTCATGTCACCGAATGGATTCATCCCGTCCGTGCTCAGCCCAAACCTTATATTCCTAATCTCTTGCGCGAAATGCTTTTTATACTTTCTATCTATCTTTCTCCATTGAGATCCATCGGCAGGGTGTCTTATCATTCCATCCTTCTTACGCTCTTCGTGGTGCCAACGCATCATCTTTGCATGTTTTTTATTTGCATACATGCGTTCAATCCGAGGGATTATAGGAAAATACCACGCAACTTTAACGGGCACTTTCCTCTTCTTCAGGACCGGGCCACCACTGTCATCATCAACATCATCATCATCGTTAACTCCACCCTTATACCGCGGTGCTCCGCAAACTGGACATGTATCCAAGTCTGCATAGTCACCTCGATATAGGATACAGTCATTTCGACATGCGTGAATTTTCTGCACTTCCAGTCCGAGTGGACAGACAACCTTCTTCGCTCGGTATGTTGTTTCTGGCAGCACATGACCCGCTGGAAGGTCTCCAATCAGCTGTAGAAGCTCTGTGAAGCTCTTGTCACTCCAACCGTTGGTTGATTTCATCTGCAGCAACGAGAGGACGACGTGTAACTTGGTGTGCTGCTCATTGCATCCTGGATAAAGCGGGGTTTTTGAGTCCTTCACCATGCCCTTGAACTTCTCGTATTGCCTGTCATCGTCGAGGGCTGTCTCCCCGTCGCGTAACATCTGATCTAAACCATCTGATTCGTCACTATCATATCCACCTCCGTCAGCAGGCAACTCCACATTGCCTCCGTCCATTACATCCGGATTCTCATCTTCACCATGATTGTCCTGACATGTGTAATTAGGCATAAAACCCCTTGTTAGGAGATGCTCATGAACTTGTTTTGCAGGAAACTGTCTCTCATTCCTGCAATCAGCGCATGGACAACGCAAGTGTTCCGTCGTGTTCAATGATCTGGATCTCGTGGCTGCGATCACGAAGTTGGTTACTCTCCTGGCATATTCCAAGGTACCGCGCTGCGGAATGTTCATCCCTCCTTCATCCATCGCTCCTACGAAAATTCTTAAATTAACCACTAACATACGTATATCATTCTCTATATCTATTGAAATTCTGATATATGTTAATAACAGTTACATTACTCATTGATGATTAATCTCTAAATTACTCCAAAATAATAAGTCATCATACTTTCTCATGCTTCTCATTCAACAAAACAAATTGCAAAAAAAAATTAACTTGACAAATATTATTGCGAATTACATATCGAATCAACACGTACTAACCTTTACGCACGCAAACACATAGACCTCTCGATATTTTTTAAATTTTTGGGCAAAACCTCCTCCCCCGTTTGGATGAGCTGAAGAGAAGCCACAAAATCATGAGAATGCAGTGAACAAGGGGTATATATAGACTTGGGGGATATAGGTGTCGGTTAATGTTATGAACCGGCACCTATTTAGTTTCCTTCCGAAGGAAGCCACCACATAGGTGCCGGTTTTTAATAAGAACCGGCACCTATGTGATAGGTGCCGGTTTATTAGGTTAAAGCGGCACCTATGTTGCCGTAACATAGGTGCCGGTTCTTATTACGAACCGGCACCTATGTGATAGGTGCCGGTTCGTAAATAAAACCGTCACCTTTTTTGGGCTCATAGGTACCGGTTTTTATTGCAAACCGGCACCTATAGGCTTCTCCCATTCAACCGGCACCTATAAGATCTTATAGGTGCCGGTTCGTGGAAAAATTGGGTCTATTTGTCTTTTAGGTACCGGTTCTAGCAAATCCGGCACCTATGTGGCCGGTACCTATGGAGGTTTTTGTAGTAGTGAATCTAAAGAGGTAGATCGAAGGTCTAGAGTTAGAAAAAAACAGTGTATGTTTTTTGCCTCATGTGTATATCTGAATAACACTGTTCATCGGAAATCCATATCCGTCGGAAATTCTCATACCATATTCGTATCCGTATTCAGACTATCTAAGAATTATTCGCTCCAAACAATATCCGTATTCTTTTTTTGGAGCAAACAGAAACTATGCGCTTCGTTTTCATCCCTACTTGGAAGAAGAGCTCTCACATACCCCACACACACCCCCCTCCGAGTGTGTCATTTAATTAAGACACGTACAAACAGGAGGATGATTCGCCGAGAACCATATACAGCGTAAAGTCCTGCAAGTATGCAAGTCTCAGAGCTTTGTTATTCTTTCATTGAGCTGTTTTGCATGGAACTGTGATACAGTGCCTTGTACAAAATTATTGCGAGTTCTTGCCAGAAATTAGTAGAGGTAATAGATCACCTCGACTGAATTACTACGAAATTCAGGGCTTGCAGCTCCAATGCAAGTGATTCAGTCTCACTTTTCTGATCCCTTGGCATGGAAGGCTTCGGAAATACTATCAGTACATGTAGCTTAAATCGATCCACCGAACTTGAGAAATCATGATAGATTGTAATGAAACTGAGAGAGTGAATTTCTAGATCCTGCTTTGCTTCCCTCGTGATCAGGTCCATGGATGATCATGAACCAATGCATGCCCAAATCATCTGTCTCTCTTCCTGTGGAATGGTATGGACAGTCGTTATCTATATCAAAGTAAAACAAGGACTTACGCAACTTTAATTTTGCACTATTATTAATATGATGGATGTGAATGCAACATATTCTCGAAATCCAACTTGCTCAACTTGTGTAGTTAAGGGACTCTGAATGATGAGTGTGGTTAAGTCCAGATTATCAGAGGCTGTATGTATGTGACATGATTTTTTACATTTTAGTCCTTTTGAAAAACTTATTTTGTAAATAGACCCTTAGAAAAACTTATTTCAGGAATGGTTCCTTTTGGTGCGCCAGAGACTCTGGCGCCGCCCTCCAACAGCACGGCGCTAGCACTGTTGGCGCCGTCGGGGTGCCACGGTGGCACCACGCATAGTGCCGGAGCCGATGTGGCGGCATGGCGGCGCCAAAGTAGCTGGTGCGCCACCACCAACCACGGCGCCAGTGGCGCTGGCGCGCTCCCCCCGGGGTGAGGGCTCTTTAACCCCTGCGGGCCCAACCCCGCCTCATCCTCCCCATTCGCCCAAACTTCCCAGTCGAGCCCGAGAGAGCTGACAGATCTTTCTCTCTCACTTCTCACCTCTCCTCCTCAAATTCACTCAATTTGGAGCCATTTTTTGTGGGATTTTTTATGGAAATCGAAGAGCAAAGTATACTCCTCCATTCTCCCCTCTTTTTTCTTGTTTTAATCGGTGAAATTTGTAGATCGAAGGGTAACCCTAGAACCCATATTTTTCCTAAATTTTTGATTTTGAAGATTTAAATTGGGGATTTGTTGAGTATAGTGTTAGATGTGTGCAATGTGTTTGTTGGAGATACGATTTTTTGGAGTACATTATGTGGTAATGTTGATTTTTAGGTGGTTTGGTTGGATGGATGGATGGTTGGAGGGAAAATTTTACTTGAGACACGAAAGAATTTTTATGTTGATGGAAAATTGCTTTAGACCGGATCTTTAGGTATCTATTATATGGAGGGAAGCATTGCTTCGGTGGGATGATAAAATTTTTTTGAAGTTAACTACAACTAGGTTGGGTTGTATGACGGAGTAGTTGTAATATTTGTATGTTTATGATACTATTAAAAATTATTGCTATTGTTGGATGTGAATTAAATATTTTTGGTTAAGTAGTCGGTTTGGGACAATTTAAGTTATATATTAGTTCTAATTAGTCAGTTTGTATGATGTTTAGGAAGGATGTAGTAATTTTTTATTTCTAAAGTGGCATGATATTTTTCGGTGTAGATGGATAGACTTGTTCGTGTTTACTATGGTGGTAGAGTGGTTGAACCTTACGTTGATGCGCATGTTGAGTTTGAGGATATGTCGATGAAGACCATTTTGTTTCCCACTTTTGATGAACTAAGGTCACAAGTGAAAGAAGCTCTTGAATGGACCGAGGATTATGTGGAGATTGGTATTTATGGGAGATACGATGTCGGTAAAGGACATAAGTATGTATTATAGGTGCTAAGTCAGTTGGATTGAAAATTTTATTTTGATTTGGTAAAAGACTCTCAGTTTGGATCTCTAGAGGTGTTTGCTTCAAAAATGGTACATACCGTAGACAATTTGGATCTAAAAAAGTCTCCGTGTTATCCTTACGACAAGATGAATTTTGTGACTTATTCTTCTCGTCGTGGGGTACACACTGTGGCAATGGGGGAGCAAGTTGATCAGTATCGAAGACTGAGTTGGTACGAGAAGACTTGGATGAGCAAGGACAGAAGAAGAGACCTTTATTTGGAAATGAGTTAGAGGAGACAAGACCATCAAAGAGACATCACAGTAGTGAAGATGTGGACACAACAAGGAATTGAAAATGGAGTAAGTAGAGGGGCTTGATGTAAGTGAAGTTTTATCGGAAGATGTCGGTAACAACATAAATTGGTCATCATGCGGAGGCAACCCTGAATACTCGATGCAAGTAGCAGGCCAAAATTATGATCCAACTGATTACTTTGTTGTGCACTTGGAGCTTGAAGGGTTTGGAGTTCCCATCCATGGTTGCATTGAAACTATGGCTCCAGGAATACGCCATTGTGCACCATCATCCATACCGTGTTGTGAATTCTGCCGCAAATAGGAACTACACTGTTAAATGTGAACACAAATGATGCAAATGGAAGGTGCACGCAACAAAGAGGTCCAGTGACACATGGAGGATATCACGTGTTGGTAAGGCACATAGTTGTGCCATTGTAGAAGGTTCAGGGAGTCATCGGCAGTTGACATCTAAGTTCATAGCAAACAGGTTATGCAATGTCACATCCTGATAAATTCATCCTAAGTTAAAAAAATCGTTCATTAAAAGGAATAATAGAATTAATTAAAATCCAAAAAGAAAATCACAAACATTAAAATGCGTACAAGAAAAATTCAAAAGTGGCTTGGAGGATTTTTCCTAAATTCTTCACGCTCTAAATTGGTCCCTCAATTTTTACTTGAATTTTCAGGGCACAAGAAATAATTTTAATGCAACAATAACCAATTTCAGATTTAGTTAAATGGAAAACCTAAAAATAATTCTCTCCCTCTATTTGGGCCACTTTCGGCCCAAAGTCCTTCTCCTCTCCCTCGGCCTGCCGCCAAAGTCCTCTTCTTCTCCCTCCCTTTCTTTCCCCTCTTGGGCCTTTTTTCCCCTTCTTGGCCCATCTCGTCTCCCCTTCCTTTCGCCCAGCCCCCCCACCGGCCTGCCCTCCTCCTCGCGCGGCCTAGCCGGCCCAAGGAGGCAAGACGTCGTCGTCTTCCTCCTCCAGCCGAGCCGACGCCTGTTCCTCTCCCTCTCGGTTGAACAGTAGCACTGCCGCCCCTTTGATCTCCTTCCCCGGTTGTTTTCCCTCCAAAGTAATTGCAAAATTCAGTTCCTCTCCTCTTCCTCTTCAATTCCCCCAAGTTTCCCCCTCTTGATTCGGCTTAAATTCGTGGGGATTTAATCCCTCTCCTTTGGCTGCCATGGATGGCCGGCCGACGAGCTCCCCGGCCGTCCCCCTCCTCTCCCCGGCCATCCCCTCCTCTCCCCGGCCGTCCCCTCGTCTCCCTAGCAGTACCCTCCTCTCCTCCGGCCTATAAATGGCGCAACATCCTCCCTTCCTCTCCTTTTGCCTCTCCCCATGCGGCCTCCTCTCTCCACCGCGCCACCAACTTCGGCTGCCCCTCCCCATTGGCCGGAGCAGTGTGACCGTGCCGTCGCCTCCCTCGACATCGTAGCTGCTCCCCTCTCTCCCGGCCTCGCCTTTGTCTTGTCCGAGGTCAGCCAGAGCACCGTGGACCAACCCATGGTGCCGCAGCCACTGCACCGTCTCCAACCGCCATCGTCCTCCTCGTACTCCGGCAGCCCTTACTGCCTTTGCCGGTGTGCTGCCCGATGTCGTGGCGTCGTTCTTTTCCTCAGCCACCGCTCTGTCTTGCCGTGCGTCGCAAACGTTCCGTCGTCGTTCGTTGCCACCTTTGGCCGACCGATCCTCCTCGCTGGCATGTCGACGCGCTGCGTCGCGACCGCCGTTGGTACCGCAGCGGCGTGCTTCACGCCGGTCTCACTGTCGTTCGGCCGCCACCGCTGTCTTCGCCGTCCCCTAGTCGTTCATGGTCGCGCTAGCCGTCGGCTCTCCCTTCGTCAAGCCAAAGCCGTCCTCGTCGTCAAGGTCGTTCACGTCATCGTCGTCTTCCTCCAGCCGTCATTCCCGTCAAGCCGAGCGCAGCCCGTCATCGTCCGCCTCTTCGCCAAGCCCGAAGTTCGTCGAGTGCTGCCCGTCCGTCTTCGTCGTCCCCTCGTCATCGCTGCTGCCCTCGTCGTCGCCTTCGTCCTTGGCACTGCTTCGCCAAGCTCGTCCTCGCCTTCGCGCAAGGGTCGATGCCGAAGCCGTCTCCCCGTTCATCGCCGCCCATTTCCTCCGTTCGTCGTCGGTAGTCGTCATCATCCCCTCGCCTCGTCACGTTGTGGTAAGGTCTGCGCCCTCGCTGCCCCTTCCTCGTCCTCCCTGAGTCGCCACCATGCCCGTCATGCCGCTGTCGGCCCCGGTCTCGTCCATCGATGTCGACAGTCGTTCGGGCGGTCTTCGCGTGCACGTGTGGTACTCGTGTTTGTGTGCCTGTGTGTCCGCCTCATGCTTTCCCATGTGTGCAGCCCACGTGGCATTCGTGTGAGTCCCCGCTTGTCAGCCCCTTGTTTCGGTTGACATGCATAGTCTCACTCCGTCCTTCCCGTGGATTGTCTCTGTGAACCTGATCCACGCTGAACTAGCCGTCTGACCCGTGGGTCCCGGCTGCCAGTCGCTTGATCCTTTCCCCTCCCCGTGCGATGTTGCATTAAACATAATTTAATGGTATAATAATAATTAAACAACTCAGAAATATCCACTTTAATTACACCTAAATTTCGGATGGTCGTTTCTCGGCCATACGAGCTCCAAATTGACCCGTTCAAATTGTTTAGTTTTTGTTGTAACTTAAAGAATCCATGTTTGTTGTTTTTGTGTATTGTTCTCGTTTCTTTCATAGAGCTGTAGCTTTGTTTTGTTTGTTCGTGTAGTTGCTCTTGTTTCGATGGTTCCCGCGGTGCAGATCGAGTTCGCCGCTGAAGCTTCAGAAGCCTCCCTTTTTCCCTGAGCAAGGCAAGTCACGCTCTCCTTGAGCATATTGAATCCTAGTTTGTGGAAAATATTTTAATTTAAATTATTACATTCGCTTTACTAAATTTACCCCGTTATAACTATTTTATTTAGCCTTTCCTACAATCCTTGTTATAGCCTTATTATTTGTTATTGTGTAATTACCTTTGACAACCCTAGGTAACAAAACCCAGCTAGTGAGAACTCTATATGTGGTGCTTACTAGAAATTTTAGGATTATGCTTAGCCCTGCTTAATTAGAAATATTTAGTTGTTTTATAATATCTAGACTTTGGAAATAACACTATGTTCTTGATTAATTGGATCAGAGGCTTGTTAGCCTAGACATGTTGGATCCCCTTTCAAAATTTCCAAATTTGTTTTCGGCTGGGCTCAAGGTGCATGGTTTTGTTAGTCGCACCTCAGTCGACATAAGGACCGGTCTTTGGGGCACGATTGCAAAGCATATACCGTACTACCACATGTCTAATGGGTAAGGCTTAACGTATCGGTTAGTGTGGTCATGAACAAGAAAGACACGGATAGTGATGGATGAAGCCCTTGGTGGGGTCGACGTCTCTGTAGTACGCCCAGGGGCATAGACTGTCCGCTCGACCCAGGGCACCTGGCGGGGGAAGTCTATGTCGGTCTTCCTTGTTTAGGGCAGTACTAGACGGTGGGTTATGTCACGGTTTCTGCCTGTATGCCGTGGTGGCATGTGGCACGTGGTGACACGTGAGGAAAACGTGTCTTGTGGGTAAAGATGTACACCTCTGGCCAAAGTATAAACTATTCGAATAGCCGCGCCCTCGGTTATGGGCAAGCGGAGCAATGACCCAAAGTTAGAAGTTTTATTCTGATGAACTGGAATAATTGGATTGATTATCTGTGGGCCTGGTTTAAGGCAAGATCGCGTTGGTGCGCGGCTTGATAATAATTTGACTAGAGATAAGCCGTGGTTTGATTAAAATGCCTTTAAATGATTAAATGTTTTGAAATGCTTATTTACCGCAAAATAACCCTTATAAATGAATCCTTGTACTTCCTTGCATTAAGTGCATTTTCCGGTGTGGCTTGCTGAGTATGGTGGTTGTACTCATCCTTGCTCAATCTTTTCCCCTCCAGTCAGTGAAGCTCTTGAAGAAGAAGTCTTAGGTGGAGTTCTAGCTTATACCCTAGTTGAGCGCCTGTGAAGATGGAGCCGTAGTCCCGCTAGTCCGCTGCTGTTTTTCTTTTGTTGTCAGGCCTTATGTGCCTTTGTAATAATGTAAATATTATCGTGATAATTAATAAAGATGTGTCTTTTGTATCAAGTTTGTGTGGTGTACCCCGGCTTTTTCTGGGATGGGGATTAACACACTAGCGTTCGGGAAAGGTATTTTCCGGGCATGACATGCAATGCCATTAAATTGCAACCTACACTCTCTGCTTCAGCGTTAGCTGTCTATATATTTGAGGTTTTCTAATATAGGGTGAAGTATGGCAAGGCTTAGAGGGCAAGAGAAGAAGCTATGAAGCTCATTTATGGAGAACGGGGTGAAGCATACGTATGTTTGCCCACGATGCTACAAGCCATTAAGCAGAGGAATTTGAGTATGGTGTACCTTATTGATACCTATCCCAATAGGCTATTGAACATTGGTGGGGTGATGAAGAAAATATTTATGCGTGCATTCTGGTCCTTGGTCCTTCTGTCGAGGCATTTAAGCATTGCAGGCCAGTACTAGCTATAGATGCAACCTTCCTAATAAGAAATACAGCAGTGCCTTGATGACTGCATTGTCAGCTGATGCGGAGGACTGTCTTGTACCATTAGCTGTTGCCTTGGTGGAGAAAGAGAACTCACGAGACTGGTGCTGATTTATCGAACTTGTCCGACAGGTTGTAATTGGGCTGCTTAGGGAAGTTTGTATTATCTCAGATCGGCATGCCGGTATAATGAATGCCATGAGGACTCCTGTTTTGTCCGACAGGTTGTAATTGGGCCGCTTAGGGAAGTTTGTATTATCTCAGATCGGCATGCCGGTATAATGAATGCCATGAGGACTCCTGTTCAAGGATTGCCACCGGTTCACCACCGTTGGTGCATGAGACACTTTTGTGCTAATTTTCACAAGGCCGATACGGACAAGCATCAAACGAAAGAGTTACTAAGGATATGTCAGATTGACAAGAAGTGGATATTCGAGAGGTATGTCGAGGCACTAAGACTGGTTGTAGACGAAGGTCCTCGTAAATGGCTTGAAGATGAGTTGTTGGACAAAGATAAGTGGTCCTGTGCGTATGACAGAATTGGCCGCCGGTGGGGTTACATGACAACCAACATGGCTGAGCAGTTCAACAGTGTGCTAGTAGGTATTCAAAGGCTACCGGTGATAGCCATAGTATCGTTTACCTTCATGAAGTGCAACGAGTTCTTTGTGAACAGACATGATGAAGCAGTGAAATGTGTTCAGTTAGGGGAACGCTGATCTGAGAAGGCCGCTAGTAAGATAAAGACGCAAAGCACTAAGGCAAGCAAACACACTTCAAGGTGCTTTGATAAGGAGAATAAGACGTATGAGGTCACTGAGAGGGGTGGAATAACATGTGGGGGTGTTAGGTTTGGTGCAGGATTCTTCAAAGTAGAAGGTGAGAGGAACTCATGTAGTTGCCAAATGCAATTGCTATACCATATGCCTTACTCAGATCTCATCAACATTTATCGGATTCATGCAATTGACTTAGAATCTCCCAATCGTATACCGTACGAGTTCTTATTGAAAGTCGTTGTGAACACATGGGCAAATCGCTTTGAGCCATACCTCGACCACACACAGTGGCCACCATACGATGGTGAAGAATTTGTTGTGGACTCGGAGTTGAAGGTTAAAACAAGGGGAAAGAGGAGATTGAAGCGCTTCAAGAATGAAGTGGACTCGGGCCTTGGTGGTTCTAGAAGGAAACCGCCTTCAGGTCTTCAAGTTGATGTTACGCCATTGTAAAATAGGTGTTCGTTATGTCACCAGGAGGGTCACAAGAAACCTAAGTGCCCTAAGCGTTCGAAAAAAAAGAAGTCCAAAAAAAGCAGCAAGGTAATTTTTGTTAGGTCTATTTAAGTCAATGAGTGTTTTTGGTGATATCATATATATTGTTTTCATGTTCTTACATTCATTTTATTATCGTATGTTATGCAAATATTGGTAACTGACAATATATTTCTTTTCTCTTAATGCAGGATGGACGGGGAGGAAGAGACACCGACTTACCGACCTTGGAGAAGTACTACGAGGCCCGGCATCACGGGGCTGCGATCGAGCGGGGAATGGTACGTATCGACATCCAGTCATTTGTACCTAAGTATCGATAATGTCTGCTTCACATTGTATTAACTATTTGATTTGAAAATGCTTCTGTAGGTGCTTCAACCGCTTCGAGTTAGAGCACACACCCCCCCAGTGTTAGACGAGCGGTACGTCTCGTACCTCAGGACCGCTAGGTTGCTCGGGGTGGCATGGTTGTGAATAGAGGATTGCCGGTGTTCAACGCTCCTGCATTGAAAACACTTGTAGATAGATGGAGGCTTGAGACACACAGCTTCCACCTACCAAGTGGTGAGATGTCCATCACTCTACAAGATGTTGCTATGATCTTGGCCCTCCCGATATGGGGACATGCGGTGACGGGCAAGACGGAGACTTCTGGATGGCTTGGACAGGTCGAGCAGTTGTTTGGCATGCCACTAATCATTGAGTAGGGGCAAGGGAGGAAGAAGAAGCAGAACGGTATACTCCTCTCTTGGCTTACTCAGAACTTTTCAAACCTCGAGGAGGACGCCGAGCCGTGGCGTGTTGAGTGCTACGCGTGTGAATACATATTGCATTTGCTAGGAGGGGTACTTTTTTCAGATGCTGGTGGTGACATTGCTTCGGCAATATGGATCCCTTTGGTAGCCAATCTTAATGATCTAGGGCGTTTTAGTTGGGGTTCAGCGGTGTTGGCATGGACTTATAAACAGCTTTGCGAGGCTTGTTGTCGTTAGGCACCATCCTCCAATCTTAGCGGCTGTACACTTCTGACGAGGGGCGGGATTGCTATGACATTCGGACTAGGATTGGTAATCAAATGGAACACGCACCACTTAGAGACAGAGTCGTAAGTTCTCTTGCATTTGTCAATTTGATTTTATTGTTCACGCAATATTTAAGATACATCGTGTCATGCTTGTAGTCTAGAGAGCTCCTTAGGAGCATGAATGAGATGGGGCATGCCCTCGGATCTCCGAGGGGTGGTGAGGAGACAGAGAACACACTGCGCAATGTGCTCGAGGTAAAATGATCTAACATTCCATCCAAAAAAAGCAATATATGGTTTATGCCTAACAAAATCCTTTTTTAATGCAGAAAGTTCGTCGAAGGTGCCGCAAGCTGGCTGCAAGACTAGGTTGCAGGTCGGTTGGATTGGACGACGTATACCAACCGCACAGACTACAACCACCACTACCTCAATCCGCGCGTCCATGTACCACCTGACACTCCATCACGATAGAATAGCGTGAAGAAGTTGGTGGTTCATCATCATCACGCAATCCATAGGGGAAGGGAAAGGGAAAGGCACAGGCTATACCTAGCGACGACGACGACGATGATGATGACGACTACATTGCCCTGGATGCTGAAGAGATAGGCAGGTCGCAGCTGCCTGATGCGCCTCAGGCGTCACAGCCCACGACATACAACTTACGTTCCACTCGGCAAGGGAAAAAGAGGTATGTTGACCTTACTATTGTCATATGTTCTTTGATTTGCCTCATTGTTTTTTGAAATATTCTAGACATTGTATTTTCAAATGTAGGTACACTCCGGGGTCACAAGCTCTTCGGCGTCAATGAAAGAAGTGATTTCGGTGAAGTTCTACTAGTTCTCATCTTTTAGAACATTTGTGATCATGCTATGTCTGTGGATGTGAACTTATTTAATGGACTCCGGGGTTGTATGGACTATCTGATGAACTTGTGAACTAAGTGATGAACTTGTGGACTATGTGATGTTTGATGTGCAACTGAACTTGTCCCACTTGTTTGACGGAATTGGACTATATGATGCTTGATATATGGTGCGGATAATTGACTAGTATGCTTATTGTGAATTGGTTGAAATGTTTGCATTTGATGAATATCACTATGTGATGTTTGATATGGTGCAGATAATTCATTAGTACGCTTATTGTGAATTGGTTGAAATGTTTGCATTGATAGATATCACTTGTAGGGTCGGCAAAGAAGGGCGCCAACACACCTGGCGTGGCACTGCTAGGGGCCACGCTAGTCTCCTGGCCGAGGCAGGGCCGGGTTGGCTGGCCAGGGAGCGGCGCTAGCAACCCTAGCGTCGTGCCCTTGGGGGATGGCGCCAGCGACCTGGCCGAGCCAGGAGGGTGGCCAGGGTGGCGCCAGCAACCTTCGTGCCGTGCCCTGGGAGTCGGCGCCAGCCTCCCGGCGGAGGCAGGAGGGGTCGATGTGGCCCAGTGCGGCGCCAGCCATCCTGGCACCGTAATGTGGGGGGTGGCCCCAACCTCCTGGCCGAGGCAGGACTTGATCGGGTGTGGCCGAGAGGGGCGGCGCCAGCTTGTTGGCCGAGGCAGGCGGGGTCGGGGGTGGCCATGGGTACCAGCCACGATGGCGTCGTGCTTGGGGGCGACGCCAGCCTCTGGCTCGAGGCTGGGCCATCCGCATGAGAGAGGGTGGGAACAGCCAATCAGGCATCCCATGGAGGCATGCCAACATGATTTTTGAGGGGCCAGCTAGGAGGAGACGCCGTGACAAATAGTGAGCCAAGACATGAGACAAAATCGAACCTAACAAAACATACAAAATCGCATACATGCACGTCACTTCATCCAAACACGACAAAGTACAATGGCAACATCATCGAGTTAAAGTCTCAAAATTAAAATGTTTCCAGCTTGATATTTCAATATTGTCGTTATTACATGTCTTAGGGAATTTAAGATTCTCCAATGACTCCAATAAAACTACTGGGTGCATCGAGGATATTTCCCCTTGCTCGCGGCCTCTGGACCAGCCTCCTTGGCACGCTGTGCCCTAGCCAGCTTCCTCGCCCGCTCCTTCACACGCTCCTCCTTCTCCACAAACTCCCTTGCCATCTCCCTGACCTCCCTTTCCTCCTTCCTCTTCCTCTCCACGATCTCTACTGCCGCAAGTCGTAGACGACGATCGAGCCATTCCTCCTCCCATTCGTGTTCCCGAGGAAGCATCTTCGCATCGCGGGGATCAATCTCCATGTCAATCCATTCCACAAAGTCGCACAGAGGAGGCGGTATCTTCGCTACCTGCACATTCCCCAATTTAAATGATTTTCATTACAAATTTTAGTGTAGTATCGCAACCTCGAAAGTATAACAAATTACTTCCACTGGCTTCGCCGCCTTTCCTTTCTTTCCCTTTGCCTTAGGCTCGGGCTTAGGCTTCTTTGTACTGTACGTATAATTGTAACACATCCAGTACCTCTAGTGGTATGTCTTGTGATCATCACTTATTGCAAAATGACATACGTCACCGCACCAACACAGGGGACGGATAGCATCCAATGGTGGTAGCTACCTAGGGCAATAGCCAGTTTGATCCTTCCTTATCATTCTACAAAACCAAAATTACCTCCCGCCAAGTAAATTATTGTGAAATTTTATCAACCACTATCTTATAACATAATTAACTTATTAAGCACTAAAAAACCGCCTACATTTTTAAAGTAAATATATCAAATTTGTCATCGTTCATGAAAATTTATAGATTTATATTTAGCTAAAATTAACTTCTAACATGACACCAAATTTGTCTATCCTCTATATAGCACATAGCTACAAATTTTGACCTACTTCAATTTTTCCATACAACCATCCATTCAAGTCCAAACTATACTCAACAAATCCCCAATTTAAATCTTCAAAATAAAAAATTTAGGCAAAATATGGGTTTTAGGGTTACCCTCCGATCTACAAATTTCACCAATTAAAACGAGATAAAAGAGGGGGGAATGGAGGAGTATACCTTGCTCTTCGATTTTCACAAAAAATCCCACAAAAAACGGCTCTCAGCTCTCAGCTCTCTCGGGCTCAGCTGGGAAGTTTAGGGCGAATGGGGAGGATGAGGCAGGGTGGGGCCCGCGGGGGTTAAGGAGCCCTTACCCCGGGGGAACGCGCCAGCACCACAGGCCCCGTGGTTGGTGGTGGCGCGCCAGCTACCTTGGCGCCGCCATGCCGCCACGTCGGCTCTGACGCTATGCGTGGTGTCACCGTGGCACCCAACGGCGCCACCAGTGCTGGCGTCATGCTGTTGGAGGGTGGCGCTAGAGTCTCTGGCGCACCAAAAGAGACCATTTCTGGAATAAGTTTTTTCAAGAGTCTATTTGTGAAATAAGTTTTTTAAAAGGACCAAAATGTAAAAAATCCTGAAGCATGTGATCACTGCTCTAATAATCAAAACAGGGCAGTAGTACCTCCATTTTATTGCCTAGAAATTTCAAGGTCTAACTGTGGTTTGATTGTTCTTAGCTGAGAATTTAACTACATTTATTTTGAAGATGGAGTTAGAATGAGACTGTCACATTTGATCTGCACCCAATACAAGCGAAGAAGGAACGTTTACATAGGACAGAACTGAGAGGTAGGGCTCACGTTTCGCAATCTGCCAGGTTCATAAAGCCGTATGCCCGTATCTCTAACAATTTGCTCTGATTCATATTTTAACCAACATAATTCGGACAGAAACTATAAATTGGAGGTCATCCAAACTGAGAACTTCAGATATGCCATTGTCCCTAGCTAACAAAACACATTGGCTCACACTCATGCAAGTGGTGAGGTTTACTGTAGGAATAGGAGTCATCTGGATTAGTGATCAAGGTCGGTTAATCTATTCTTGTAGTGATGTTCATTCCTTATACTATGATTTAGGGAATATCATCCACAGGTCATAGACCCATAGAACATATGGGACACCAGCAGTCAAAAAGCAGTTTTTCAGGATATGACGTGTGCGCGTGGGTTCGTAGGGATGAGTGTGACCTACATTATAAGCATCTGCGTTTATATCGTGTTTAAAAAAAAGGGAAAGCAGCTTTTCCGGCAGCGGTTAATGCAGATGGTACTGTGACTGTGGGCTAACTGCTAGGTACCTCAAGAACGAGAACTGGATTTACATGTAGTCAAATGTCCCATGCGAAATGGACGATTGAAAAGAAAATTGACCAGGTTTTAGAAGCAACAAAAGAATAATCAAGTTTTTGTGACAGCTGAACAAGGACGCTTAAAACAAGCAGTGAGTATAGGGATCAAAATGTAATAACGCGGTGACGAGAGTAATAAGTAGATTTCTGTAATTTGAGTGGACTTGTTCGCTATTTATTGTTTATTAATTCTCTCTTTCTTGGTGACATATTGTACTTAATAATCCCTCCGTTATTAATTGATCATCATATTACATGGGGTGCGAAAGAAACTAATAACTCTTTCATAGTACATTTATTATAACAACAAACTCGATGCATGAACCATCCTCACTATATTTTTTAGCCAATAGTAAATCAAAACATTACATGTTAGTATTAAATACTTGTATGCATGGATGTATGCATCCATATTCATTTACTCCAATGTATAAATAACGAATAGACTTAATGAATAATCACAAATATAATAATCATTTGGAAATATCCTTAAAAAATTATATGATGATTAATTAAGAATGAAAGAAGTATCATCTTTTCAGTAACTTCGATGATTTTTTGCGACATTCATGGTGTCCTAGAGCAACGAGTGGGTATACAGAAATTTACACTACATGCCATGTGCAAAAGGCCCGGGTCATTGTGATCCCTCATTCATATATATTGCAGGCATGAACTAATGTAACATGATGTCGAGACTTTTGCAATAAAAAATATAAACCATGCATATTAATTGCTAGTCAAGTTAGCCATCTCTTATACTATATTACTACATGAATGGGAGTCGCTGGGAATGCCATCAAAGTTTTGTAGTTTTGTGTGTTAGATAGATCTCCCTTCCATTGAGCCCAACGGCATAAGGGGGCCTTGACCCCACGCCCTGATCGGGGGCGCCCAGTCCATTGGCTGGCGGGCCCCCGTCATCCTGCGCCATAAAAACAGGGGTGGAGGCCGGGGCGGCACACGACACGAGGTTCGCTGCCGCCGCCATCTCCACCCACAAACCCTAACCCTAACCGATCGAGGAGGCGCAGCCAGTGACGGGAAGGATCACCGCCGCGCCACGCCTCGTCGAGCCCGCGACAACAACGATGGCCGGAGCCTCTTCATCCTCCAACGCCTCAAGCGGTCGGTACTACTAACCCTATCCCTCATGATCCCGAAACACACATACAAGAGAAATTCCCTCGATCGAAACCCTAGGCGATCTCCTATAGAACTCTAACAATGGTATCAGAGCAACCTAGCGTTTAGATCGGTTCGGGAAATCAAAAGAAAAGAAAGAAGAAAAGAACCGAAAGAAAAGAAAAGAAAAAGGGGAAAAACTTACCGTTTTTCGCCGCCGGCCGTCGTTGACGTCTGCGCGGGAGTCCCTTACCGCCACCGTCGGTGCTCGCCGACGCGCGCGGAAAGTCCGCCGTGCCGCCGCCGGTTCACGCCGACATGCGCGCGGGAAAGAATCCCTCCTCCGCCACCGCCGATCGTCGTCGCGGGCTTGCGCACCGCCACAAGCCCGTTTGACGGTGGAGCACTCACCCTCGGGCGAGAGCGCGCGCCGGCAAGGGGGCGTGCGATGGCGCCGCCGCGCTACACGGGCACGAGAAAGGGAGGAGGAGAGAGCAAATGGGGGCTAGGGTTTTCAGGCGGCGACGTCGGGTCGGCAGTTTTGACCGGCCGATGTCGGCGCGTGACCGTCCGATCGAAACCTTAGCGATCGGACGGCCGGCGGCGGTCGGGTCAAATTTGGCCCAAGAGGGCGCTCGGCGGGGGCGGCTTTCCCGGCCCAGGCCCAGGTTGCGTCCTGGGGGAGGGGAGGGGCGCCGCGCGCGCGTCAAAAGGCCGTGGGCCGATCGGCAAAGGGCCGGGGAAAAGTCCGAATTGGGTCCCTCGGCCGAATTTTAAATAGGCCGTTTTGGGCCAAATTTAAATAAGTTTAATTTGTGCCCCTCGGCCGAAAATAGAGAAAAGAATTTTTCTTTTAAATTTTTGTCACTTTTCAATAGAATTTTAATTGTTTTTGTATGTTTTACCTCTGTTTTAAATTTGAACCAATGGGAGAATTTTTACAGAGAGTAAATAACAGAAAGATTTGCTACTGTTAATGTGTATTTTAATAGAGTTTTCCGCTGCAAATAGATGAAATTGATAAAATTAGTATTTCTAAAATTAAATTTCGAACCAACGGGAGAATTTAATTTTAGGAACATTAATTCTGTGTTATGATGTTGTAATTTTCTGACCAACGTTGATAATTGCAATGTCATAGCTATGGCTCTATGTGTTATGTCTATTTTCTGCCCAACGGTGATGTAGACTTAATATATAATATTTTTAATATTAATTTTGTTCTCACTGTACATGATTACTTCAGGTGGCTACTCCTTGATGGGTTGCATTAAAGATATTCCGACCCTGAAGGGAGACAACTACGGAGAATGGAAAAGAAAACTCGACCTTGCTTTCATCTTGGGAGAGGTGGACTGGGTGTTGACCACCCCACGTCCTATAGCACCTGCTGCACTTGTCAGAGGTGAAAATGAGTCAGATGCTGACTGGCAAAAGAGAGAGAGGGACAATGCTCCCCTCATCATGTCGTATGACATTGAGCATATGAAATGGTCCCTAGCCAACAAGAAATGTTTGGCTGTGGTAAAGAACACGATTGAGCTAACCATATTGGGCTCAATCCCAGAGTGTGACGCCGTCTCAGAGTACCTCGAAAGAATAAAGAGCCAGTTTACTGGTTCTTCAAAGACTTATGCCACACAACTGATAAAGCAGCTTGTGACAGAGCGGTACCATGGAGGTGGTGTCAGAGATCACATTCTTAGGATGAGCAACATGGCTTCCAAGTTGAAGCCAATGGATTTGGGCATTACAGATGACTTTCTGGTCCATCTGGTTATGGCCTCATTGCCAAAGCTTTTTGACAACTTTGTTGTCAACTACAATATAAGTCCAGAGAAATGGAATTTTGAAAAGCTCATCGCTAATTGTGTGCAAGAGGAGGAAAGAATCAAGGAGGCCAATGGTGGCTCAATTAACTATGTTAAAGATAACAAGAAAAAGAACTACAAGACACCCTCCTCAAAAGCAAAACAGCCTCAGCATCTACTTCAGCAACAACAGTTTACTGTTGAAAAGGATCAGTGTCTACACTGCAAGAAGACAGGACATTACAAGAAAGATTATCCTGACTTCCTGAAAATGATCATGGCAAAGAAAGGTGAGAACATTATTTCATTTGTAAATGAATCTCATTATGTTGGTTATTCTAAATCCACATGGTGGGTTGATTCTGGAGCAACTATTCATTCTTGTAATTGTTTAAAGGCATTTTGTTCGACGAGGACTACGCAAAGAAGCGAAAGATCCATTAAAGCTGCAAATGGAGTTGAAGAAAAAGTTGAAGCTATTGGCGACCTTCCTTTAGAGCTCCCGAATGGCTTCACACTTTTACTTCGAGATGTTTTTTATGTTCCTTCTTTACAAAGAAATTTAATAAGTGTATCCAAATTGGATTTTGATGGATATGATTGCCGTTTTGGAAATGGCAAATGCGAACTATGGTATAATAATGCATGTATTGGTCTTGCTGTGTTGCAAGATGAGCTTTATTTGCTATCTCTTTCTGAGAATGTGAATGTTGTGTCCTCGTTGACAAAAGAAAACAAGAAAAGAAAGCGAACTCCTGATGTCTCATCGAAATTATGGCACTGTCGTTTATGCCATATTTCGAGGGGAAGAATTGAGAGACTAGTTAAGAATGATATTCTTCCTCCATTGGAGTTCTCAGACTTAGAACAATGCGTAGAATGCATTAAAGGAAAATTTGTAAAGAGCATCAAAAAGGGTGCAAAACAAAGCACAGGAATATTAGAGATCATTCATACAGATATTTGTGGTCCATTTCCTGTGAAAAGTGTGGATGGCTATGACTCATTCATAACATTCACAGATGATTACTCCTGATATGGTTATATTTATCCAATTAAAAAAAGATCAGAAGCATTGGATAAATTCAAGATATTCAAAGCTGAAGTTGAAAATCAGCATGATATAAAAATTAAAGTAGTAAGATCTGATCGTGGGGGGAGTACTACGGTCGGCATACGCCTTATGGGCAAGTCCCCGGACCTTTTGCAAGGTTCTTACTAGAAAATGGTATAGTAGCCCAGTATTCAACACCGGGCGAACCTCAACAGAATGGGGTAGCTGAAAGGCGTAACCGTACCCTTATGGATATGGTGCGTAGCATGATAAGTTATTCCACCCTACCATTCGGTTTATGGATGGAGGCGTTAAAAACCGCCATTCATATCCTCAACAGAGTTCCAAGCAAATCGGTGCCCAAAACACCGTATGAGCTATGGACAGGAAGAGTACCCTCGCTAGCTCACCTCCGTGTGTGGGGGAGTCCTGCGGAGGTTAAAGTATTCAACCCAAACCTTGGCAAGTTGGATCCCAAAACAGTGAGCTGCCATTTTATTGGCTATCCTGAAAGATCAAAGGGTTATCGTTTCTACTGTCCAAACAGTTATGCAAAGTTTGTAGAAACAAGACACGCCGTCTTCTTGGAAGACGAAGTAATTAAGGGGAGCTCGGTAGTTCGAGAGATTGATCTTGACGAGAGGCGGGTGTCTGTACCCGCTCCGTCAATTCAAGACCCTTTCTTCTCTCTACCTGCTGATGTTGTGCCTGCAATGCATGACGTTGCGGTACCAACACCTGTTGTTACCTCTCCTGTGGCAACAATGAATGAAAGTGAGGAACCTGTTCTACAGGATTCAACAGAAATCGTTGCCACACCAGAAGAGGAGCTGCAACAGCCTCAAACAGATAATGTGCCAGAACAGGAGGCCCCTAGAAGGTCTGAAAGAGTCAGAAGATCGGCTATCCGTGATGACTATGAAGTTTATAATATAGAAGAGTCGCATATGCAGGATGATCCCACCTCATATGAAGAGGCCATGAGAAGCGCTCGCTCATCTGAATGGTTGGAAGCCATGAAAGATGAAATGAAATCAATGAAACTAAACGATGTTTGGGTTTTGGAAGAAATTCCTAAAGGAGCCAAAATAGTAGGCTGTAAATGGGTCTACACAACTAAATATGACTCCAGAGAGAATATAGAAAAGTTTAAGGCGCGACTTGTGGCAAAAGGTTTCATGCAAAGAGAAGGGATTGATTACAATGAGACATTTTCTCCAGTCTCTTGTAAAGATTCCTTTAGAATTATAATGGCACTGGTGGCACATTATGATTTAGAATTACATCAGATGGATGTAAAAACAGCATTTCTAAATGGAGATTTGGAGGAAAAAGTATACATGGCACAACCGAAAGGTTTTGTTGTGAAAGAAAACGATAATATGGGATGCCGTCTAAAAAGATCCATTTATGGATTAAAGCAAGCTTCGAGACAGTGGTACTTGAAGTTTGATGGAACAATAAAGAAATTTGGGTTTCAAGAGAATGTTGAGGACAACTGTATTTATACAAAGTTTAGGAATGGGAGATTCATTTTCCTAATTCTGTATGTAGATGACATTCTACTGGCTAGTAGTGATGTCAGTCTATTGCAGGAAACAAAGAAATTCTTGTCCTCAAACTTTGACATGAAAGACCTCGGTGAGGCTTCATATGTTTTGGGCATAGAGATTCACCGAGATAGAACGAAGTATGCATTGGGACTTTCTCAAAAGGCATATATAGAAAAGGTGCTGAAGAAATTCAACATGTACAGATGCAGTGCTACACCTACTCCTATAGTCAAAGGAGAAAAGTATGGGACATGGCAATGTCCCAAAAATCAATACGAGCTCAACGAAATGAAAACAAAGCCATATGCGTCAGCTGTGGGAAGCCTACAGTATGCGCAAGTGTGCACACGCCCTGACTTGGCATTTGTCACCGGGTTACTTGGCAGATTTCAGAGTAATCCAGGCCCAGAGCACTGGAAATTAGTAAAGAAAGTTTTGCGTTATTTACAAGGTACAAAAGGCCTCATGCTGTCTTACAAAAGATCAGAGTCACTCCAGATAGTGGGGTATTCTGATTCTGATTTTGCAAAAGATAATACAAAGTCAACATCGGGATACGTGTTCACCCTTGCAGGAGGAGCTATTTCATGGAAAAGCTCAAAACAGACTATCACTGCAGGGTCTACGATGTATGCCGAGTTTATAGCATGCTATGAGGCCACGGGGCAGGTGAACTGGCTAAAGAAGTTTATACCCAGTTTAAAGGTGGTTGACAGTATTGAGAAACCACTAAAGTTATACTGCGATAACGAACCCGCAGTAATGTACGCTCACAACAATCAGTCAAGTGGTGATGCCAAACACATTGACATAAAGTACTATGTTGTGAAGGACAAAGTCCGGGATCAAACAATCAGTCTCGAGCACATTAGAACAGAAAGAATGCTCGCGGATCCGCTCATGAAAGGTCTACCACCCAACGTGTTCAAGGAACATGTAGCCGGCATGGGTTTAAGGGAAGCCTTATGAATCCTGGACTATAGGGCCCAAAAGTTAAAGTATCTGTTTCTGAATAAAGTTGTGTATAGTGGCTGTCGAATCCATCGGTGATTGACCGTGACGATGAAACAAGCTCTATGTGCAAATCTGTGATGGAATAGAAAAAGGCTAAAAAATATAGTGAGATCAAGGGGGAGAATGTTAGATAGATCTCCCTCCCCTTGAGCCCAACGGCACAAGGGGGCCTTGACCCCACGCCCTGATCGGGGGCACCCAGCCCATTGGCTGGCGGGCCCCCGTCACCCTGCGACATAAAAACAGGGGTGGAGGCCAGGGCGGCACACGACACGAGGTTCGCTGCCACCGCCATCTCCACCCACAAACCCTAACCCTAACCGATCGAGGGGGCGCAGCCAGTGACGGGAAGGATCACCGCCGCGCCACGCCTCGTCGAGCCCGCGACGACAACGACGATGGCCGGAGTCTCTTCATCCTCCAACGCCTCAAGCGGTCGGTACTACTAACCCTATCCCTCATGATCCCGAAACACACATACAAGAGAAATCCCCTCGATCGAAACCCTAGGCGATCTCCTATAGAACTCTAACATTGTGTGCCTGGCCAGGTCAAGGACGAACTTGTGTATTAATTGGACAAGGAGACTGATTGACATTGGAGACGATCGACTAGGTGTCAAGCGCCCAATTAGGTGAGAAAAATTGGGTGGTCAAAATGTTGTTGACCGTCAGTGAAATATCAAATTCTATGTTGTAAAACAAAAAATTAAATATATGTGAAACACAGCAAAATGTTGTAGCAGATCTGCTGCAACATTTTGCTGTCATGAAACATTGAATTTAACGGTTAAAACATACTACATATTTCTTTCATCAGCATATAATCATCTTAGATCTTGTTGTAAATATTTAATTGCTACGAATACATCGGTGTAATCAAATTATGGATCGCATAAATAGTTTAGAGGGAAAAAATCATTTGAAGATCACATCTAAATTTACATATGCATCTATACATGCATACAGCTTGTATGCATGGAGTAAGTACTCATGCATGACCCTCTCAACACGAAGAACTCATGAATGAATGAATCACTCAATCATGATAGGCTAAATCTGGGCTTAGTATGTTTCTTTCTGAATTTTTTCCATTTTGGAGAGGAGAAAAAGGTTGTGAATTGTTGTTGTCTTTTGCATGGACTATTAAGTTTCTAACAATCTAATGTATGTTGAAGAGTAAATTGCATTGGCGGTACACGTACTTGACAGTGGATTGTTAGGTGGGTGCAATATAGTATATAAACTTATAAAATATTTATTTTGGTACATAAAAATTTATCAGGTGTGTGTGAACTAAGGCCGAAAGAATAAACAAGGGCTAATCTTGCTAATTTATATGTTAATTAGGATGCTACATAAACATAAACATGTGCTTGAGAAGAATGCACATATATATATTTGTTTAGTAAAACGATTAATAGGGCCAAAAGATTATGCGGGGAAAAACATAAAAAACCGAGAAATGATGCAAGGGGGAGCATAAAGAATAATAAAGCACAAATCAAGTTTACAAAGATAGCATGTCTCATGCCATCTCATGCCACCTCGCATGTGCACGCTACGTTGTAATCAGCGCCTAACTTAATAAAATTGGCTATGACGTATCATTTTGGCCTTATTTCGCACACATTAGACATTCATACACCAAAATGATTGTTTTATAAGTTCATGTACTAAAGTGTACCCACCTGACAAATTTGTGTACCACAAATACAAATTACTATATTTTGAAATACATTATTGAGAAAACCACAAAACACTAGTTATTAAGAGGGACAATTGTTTATTTGACCCTATTGAGAAGCCCAACTACCAATTTGGCTTTACTTTGTCAAGTTTGCACATTTAACACTGCTTTTCAAAATTGAAAATCAAGGCCGACCCTATTACGTGAAGGCAAGATAACGGTGTTAACTAAGGGGCAAATTATCATTTTTACCCTTGCTCATTCGGCCCTGGTATATTTTCTTTATTCAGACATTTTTGACATAGATTTTACATATTTGATACAAGTTTGAAATATTTGGCTTCAATTTGATAAATTTAACTTCAAATTGACAGATTTTTAAAAAAATCAAGTTAACAAAATTTAGCAGCAGATATTTTACAAAATTTTGACAGCGTATTACCCTATTTCTCCATCCTAAATTGCGTACAATGAAGAAAATCACAGAGATAGTCAAATCCAACATATATTCCTAATATCCAACCGCATATTCATGTCTAAAAGCATTTCCAACAACATGTGACAAAATCACACATTCAAGTCTAACAAATGCACACCAACAGGTTCAACATCACACAAACAAAGAGACGACGCGGGGTAGATGCTGAGCTCGGGAAGACTGTGCCCCCTCTGTCCATGTTGGCACGGCGCAACCAACGAATGGCAGTGACCCAGCAGCCACCACCTCTCCTTCCCTCAGCGCAGCCGCCACAGCTCCCTCCTTCCACGTGCAGCAGCTGCTGTCGCTCCTCCCATAGCGCAGCCACTGCACGCCGCCTCCGCCTCTGCACCGCCGCTCCCACCGCCTGGCTCCCTCTGCACGCGCCACATCGGCTCTCTCGCGCTCCGCTTCCTCTTCTCCCTTTACGCCGCCTCCACATGGCCGTCAAGGCTCTCCCGCATGTTGCCTCCATGCAGCCGCCGAGAATCCCTCGCACGTCACCTCTACTGCCGCTCCTCCCTCGTGTGCTGCCTCCACCGCCACTGCTCCCGCGCACGCCGCTGCCATAGCTCCCTCCGTCCTGGTTGGCCACAGCTCCCTCTGTGCCGGAAACCCTACCACCAGCCTAGCCATGCCGCTGAGATGGAATGAGTCGGGATTGGATGAGGTTGGGGATATGTTCGATGGGTAAGCAGGGATAAATAGACAAACTTAAAAAAATAGACAAACTTAAAAAAATAGAGCCATATTGGTAGTTGTGCTTCACAACAAGATTAAATGAGCAATTGCCCCTATTAAGTAAGTGTAGATGGATAGTACATATAGGGAAATTGCTAATGCGCAAGCATTCACTGCGAGGTTGGCCATGCTATTGTTCACGTAACATAAATCCCTACATATAGCTAGGTAGGGCATTATAGTTTCCAGGACAAAAAAAAACACAACAGCTGTAGAGCATAAAGATTATAACTCTTCATGTTTACTTGAAACACAAGAGACAACAAATATTCTAAAATTTGGCGTCTTTGACAATGTATAGTATAGAACTGATAGTCATCAGGAATACCAAGGCCATGTCTACTCCAGCGGCTTGCTTTTATTTTGCGTAAGATCGAATGTCACAACTCAACCATGATATGGGCTTGTTTACAAGGGGCAGAGTTTGACCCTATGAGCTACCACTACAACGGTCACCCACATCTCAATCGAGCGGCAACCCCCATCTTTGTTGGATATGACGCCCATCACAGCGTAGAAATCACTAATGTGAGAAGTTATCTCAATCGGGCATACGGCCGTTACGGTTGAAGTTATCTCAATCGGGCCTCAACTAAAACCCGTCACCGATAGCTTTGACTGAGACGACCAGTCAAACTAGAGCCCGTAACGGATGACCTATCTCAATTGGGCCCCAACAAGTGCCCGTCACGAATTACTACTAATCTCAATCGGGCCTAAACTAGAGCACATGACGGATGACTACTAATCTCAATCGGGTCTAATCTAGAGCCCGTCACGGATGACTATAACTCAAACGGACTTTAACTTATACCTGTCACGGATGAGTATAACCCACAAAAAAATAAAATTTGTTTTTTGCTAGCCTCAAGCCTTTGCTAGCCATGCCCGCTGCAAAATGACAGAAATAGATACAGTCCCCAGCATTCCCAGCATATACACATCCCCAGCATTCCCATTCACATACATATATGCCATTCACATATATTTCACACATCCATTCACATAACATTCATATTATTCATATATTTCACACATCCATTCACATACACATTCATTATTCACATATTTCACATAACATATTCAAGTGGTAAGCATCATAACCTGCAAAACTGAGTTAATTGGAACAAATATATATTTAGCAAGTATTTACATAAACATAACAAACATATACATAAATATAAACATCAGTGTTACATAATCACATGTCTTTGACAATTCATTTAAGATGTTCAACAATGTTCATCATTTAATCTTAACCCTAAACATTTCTTTGGGGTGAATTATTTCGCGGAGGATGAAGTCGGCTGTCTCCTCACGAATCTCTTCGAAGCTGCTAGCCGGATCCTTGGAAATTTTGTCCTACATGTACATAATTCAAAATTAGTCGATCGATCTATATATATATACATATATATATATATATATATATATACTTCAATGTAGTTAGTATATATCACAATTGAGACCACAGACCTCAAATTCAGTCAAAGTCTTCACCTTATCTTTGTACAAAAGGCGCATGTTGTGGCACACATGGAATCCTCACTAGTCGCCTATTTGTTGTTTCACTGGGAAGTCTTTTTTGTGGATAAGGGCGTCATGTCCTATCTTACGAAGGCCTCCTTTTTTCACATATCGGCCCAACGCTTCATCTATCGCTAATTGAATCGGGATCCAATCATATGCTTTCTTATCAATTCTGGAGTTCAGGTAGTGGCATGTACTCCACTTAGGCGTTATGACCAGAAGGATCCAATGGGCACTGCGGCATTAATATAGTGAAAGTTAAATACTAAAGCTATACGTGTCATGAAATTGCATATATTTACGGAACACACCTGCTATTGATTATAGGCGCACATAATGTACTCCCTGTCTTGTCGGGCCCACAAGGTGTCAAAGATGTAGTTTACCAATCCTTGACGGTCGCCTTCGAGATTTGTGACAGTGACTACTTGTGGATCAAGTTCGGCAACTTCTGGTGCATTCTTCAGACAAACGCTCTTATAAGCATGTTATACGGATTGTTATTACCAATTTTCGTGAGTAACAATACTTACAAGGAGTAGCACTTAAGGAGGTTTATGTCCACTGCTCAGAGCCTGTAGAGGTTGAATAGATCCTTGAAGTTGATTACGATAAAATTTGGTGGCCCAAGGAATGGCGCTTGGTCGTGTTCGCCTATTATATCGTTCTCTCTATTCTTCCTCCTCATGTTTGATCTCTCCATGTAGTATACGTGAAGCTCCTTGCAAGCGGTGTCCATCGTGCCTAGCACGTCGCCAATCAATGGCATGCCTAGTTGGAAGGACGATGGAGGAACAGTCTTCTTCTTTACTTCCTGCCTCTTGCTCATATCTAGCTTCATTGGAGCCAGAAGTGAGCCCTGCAACTTTCCTTTCCTCACCCCCTTGCAGCAGGTTTTTCGATAGTTATTCTCTGAGGGGAAGAATGCGCCTTCCTACTCTTTTTCATGGTTTGGGGTTTAGGGATCGCCATGCTGTCGGCCTCCATATGCTCGTCCCCAAAATCCGTGTCATACTGTAACTCCACATCGTAAGATTGTTCATGACGAGCGGGAGCTGGAGGGGCTGAAGGAGCAGGGGTAGGTCTTAGTGGCGGACGACCGCTTGGTGCAGTGGTTGGCCTCGGAATCACCCTTAGCTCAATGAGGTCCTTGGGCCATTGGATGAAGGTACCACGTGCATTTCCTAGGGTTAGGATGTCGTCATTCGGTGGATGCTTCAGTGGGAAATGATCGAATTCTGGCTTCACCAAGTCAACTTGCACTTTCGCATAGTCGACCCTAAGTTGCGCCCCATGCACTCTTGTCTCTGGGGTCGGCTTGAACGCAAGTCCCTCGGCTGCCGGAACCGTGAAGGTCGGCATCACCCTAACTGTGAGGGTGCAGTTCGTTGGTTCCTGCGATAGATTCATTCATATTTTTAGAATATTATATAACATATGGATTCGTTAAGAGTTTTATGCATTGTGGACGAGAGTTTTACCGTTATGTGGTCGACGGCGACAGGGTCCGATGGTGGAGTTTCCGCCACCTTAGTTGATGCGCAACTGCTGCGCCTTTGCGTGGGACTTGCTAAATCTCGTTGCGTAGCAGCAGCGATGGCCTTCAGGTTCTGTTGCTCTTCTTGGATCTCTTGCTAGATACGGGCCCTCATCGACTCGAGCTTCTCGTCGAATTCAGAGCTCAGCTCGGCTCTGACCTACTCCTGGATCTGGGCGGCAAGGCGTGCATCTTTCTGCGCCTTCGTGGCAGTCCACTTCTTGTACTGCCACGCGTAGTCTGGAAATCCAAATTTCCATGGAACGTTGGAGCCAAGGCCCCTTGTTTGTCCACGGTGTTCCTTGGTGCCCAACGCTTTAGTGAGAATGTCGTCCGCGCGTCTTTGAGAGCAGGCCTCTTGCGAGGCTTGTTGCTCAGCAACTGTCACGCCCCAAACTAGCCCCGAACGGAGGCCAGAATAAGGCGATCCAAATTAACCTGTATGCCTGTACCAGTCCTAGAAAATAGCGCTGGTACCACAGGAAGATAGAATATCACAACAACAGCGGTCTCTTTATTAAGAGTAGAATTACAACCAGGGTTGGAACTGCGGGCAGAACCCGAGTTCGCAACGACATTACAAAAAGGCGGAAGCGGAAAAAGGCGGAGACTGGCCCTAAGCCACAAGCAAAGCCTTGGGGAAAGGCCGAAACCCTACTACTGCTCGTAGACTGCTTGCTCCTGGAAGAACTCTTCATCAACAGGGTCCACTTCGTCGTCTTCGAGAGCTGGGGGGGTTTAAATATATAGAGCAAGGGTGAGTACGGGAGTACTCAGCAAGTCAAGGGAATTAAGTGTTTGATGCAAGCTTCAAAGGATAGCCAGTTGTTTTTCACAATTGATTTTAGTTTAAGACTTTCAGAAACATCTAAGTGAGTGCTTCTCAACGACACGGACGAGAAAGTGCATCACATCCGACCGAAGCAGTGAAATTGTATCAATTGTTTCTTGTCGGCATGAGAGGCTCTCTGCCAATCGTTCACCGACCCCGGCTGCACCAACAGCCACCAGTCAAGCACGTCGGAACAAGAGGCTCCCTGCCAATCGTTCACCGACACCGGCTGCTCCAACAGCCTCAAATCAAGCATGTCGGAACGAGAGGCTCCCTGCCAATCGTTCACCGACACCGGCTGCTCCAACAGCCACACTTAAGCACGGAAAGGAGTTTCTCGCATCAACAACAGTTCACAAAGTAACCATTTAAAACTACGCTAAGGAATCACCTCACATCCGCCCATAACCGTGGGCACAGTTGTTCAAACAGTCGTTAACCTCTGCAGAGGGGGGTACACTTTACCCACACGACATTACTAACCCCGAGCCACCCAGCCCGTGACTCTCAGCCATGTCTGGCGACCTTGAGGCTTTCACGACAAGGCATTTCGAAAGCCAACTCAGGGTCATCTTATGCTAACGGGAGGGGTCCCACGGACCAACACCAGATTAGGTCCCAGACCGTTTGTAACGCTTGTTTTGTTGCGGCGTTAGCGGGAAAACCTAAGTGCTAAAAACTCTATTTGCGAAAGTTTTGCTCATCGGCTGAGTCTTGTCGTGTGCCTGGTCTCGTGTTTCCCCTCTCGTCCCAATCCTGGAGAAAACCGCGAAATCGGATTTCAAATCCGAGCCCTCAAACTCCTTCTTTCAATCTCTTAGGAAAAGTCCGCTTTACCTCCCTCTGCCCTCGGGCCGTTTCCCCTCTCGGCCTGCTCCCTCCTCCTCTTCCCGGGCCACCACCGGCCCAGTCCTCTCTCCCCCCTTCCTCTCGGGCCGCCGTCCGGCCCAGCCCTTCGGCCTCACTCCCTCCCCGCTGGGCCGCGCCAGGCCGCTCGGCTCGCGCGCGCCGCGCGTGCGCCGCACGCGCCCGAGCCGAGAGCGCCAGCGCTCCTTCCTTGCCTCTCTCCCTCACCGCTCTCTCTCTCTCTCTTCCCTTCTCTGTTCCGTCCCGCCGGCGCCGTCCACTCCCGGCCCCGCCGCCTGCGCACGTGCCGCCTAGGGAGAGCGCGCGCTCTCCCGTTCCTCCCCCGCGCACCCTTGCCCGAAGTGGCATAGAGGCCGCGCCCTTTTCCTTTCCCCTTTCCTTCTTTTTCCCCGACCACGGCCGACGTCACCCGATGGCGCCGTTGGCCGCTAGCGCCGGAGTGCACCGGTCCCCTCCGGGCGCTCCCCCGTCTCTCCCCTCCGTGAACCACCTCTCGGCCGCACCGACATCCGCCCCAAACCGCCTTCCACTCTCCTATTTAAATCCTTCTCCGCCGGTCGCCTTTGCCACCCCCGAGCTTGCCCCTCTCCTCCCCACTGCCGCCGCCGCCCCCGTCGGCGCCGCCGCAACCAAGGACGCCGAGGCGGACCCCGGCGCCCGCCCTTCCCCGTCTCCCGCGGCCGGAGCCGTGCCGCACCATCACCCCACGCCGTCGTCCTCTTCTTCGGCTTGCCGCCTCCCGCGGTAATCCCCTTCCCTCTCCCCTCCGTTTCTCCCTCCCTCTCGCGTATTAGACCGCTAGGTAGCTCCCCGTAGATCTCCCGGGCGCCGCCGTGGTCGCCGTTCCCTTCTCCGCTCCCTCTCCGCGCCGCCGTAGCCGTCGCCGTCGCGCGTAGTCGCCAGCCGTCGTCGGCCTCCCTCCGGCGAAACCGAGCTGACCGCTTGGTCCGCGTAGACCGCGCCACTGCCGGGCGGGCCCCGCCCTAGTGCCCGCGTGGTGGCCATGGTCCACCGGACCGGCCGCCCGCATAGGCCGCGGCCTGCCTCGGCCCATCGGCCCCCCCTCTCCGCTTGGCCCACTCGGCCTCTTTCCCTCTCCGGCCCATCAGCCTCCCGCCATCGGTCCCCGGCCTATCGGCCGCTAGGCCCATCGGCCTTCCCCCTCACGCGCCGATAGGCCATGGGCCGATCCCCTTCGGGCCGTCGGCCCATTAATTCGACCGCGCCTATACTATTCCATTGGGCCGTTCTCAGCTGCCCGAAATAAAGTCCAAATTGCGTCCCTCCTTTCTTTTTCTTTTCCAGGGAATTAATAATTCCTTTTCCTTTAGACAGAAAATCATTTAATCTTCGGAAATTCATATCTTCTCAACCGTTCGTCCGATTGACTCCGTTCAACTTCCAAAATTCCTGAAAAATCGAGATCTATCCAATGGCACACTTAGTGGTCATTAATAGGGCTTATTTTTATCGTTTTGTTGAGTTGTCTCATTTCACGTGTAGTTTCGGAGCCCGAAGACCCGCAGTGCGCGGATTTCGAGGAAGAAGCTCAAGATCTCGAGCAAGGCAAGTCACCTTTGATCAATTGAACCTATAATTTAAAATTAAGTATTTTGATTCCGCAAAGCATGCATTCTTTAGGTTAAACATGACACTTGGCCTCGGTTTGCAATATAACCGTCAGGCCCTACCCATTTGCTGCATATATCCTCCTTGAATGTTGAAATACCCTATCACCCCTTGTCACCCCTCAGGTGAGATCTCAGTATTCGCACCTCACGTACGAATATCGAGACTCCCCTCCAAATTTAAAATGATCACTTGGGTAAAACTTGAGTTTACAAAATGCTTGGAAAACCCAACACTTGGGTCGGTGCCTTGAAATTAAAGTGAGTTTCTAAAACTCGCGGTGCGGGAGATGTACTGGAGGTACGGTCTGCCCGTTCTCGCTCTAAGGACCGATTCCTTGGGAATTACATCCGAGCATATGTCAAGTACGACCACATGGGTGATATGGGACGCCCCTGGCTGAGTAACTAGCTAGGCCACGTAAATCTTGATGCCAAGGGACAAGTGGATTCGTCGGGGTGGTGTCGGGGAGGACCCTTGGGCTTCCTGGCACAGTATGGTCTAGGACCTAATCTGGTGTTGGTCCGTGGGACCCCTCCCGTTGGCATAAGATGACCCTGAGTCGGCTTTCGAAATGCCTTGTCGTGAAACCCTCAAGGTCGCCAGACGTGGTTGAGAGTCACGGGCTGGGTGGCTCAAGGTTAGTAACGTCGTGTGGGTAAAGTGTCCCCCCCTCTGCAGAGGTTAACGACTGTTCGAACAGCCGTGTCCACGGTTATGGGCGGATGTGAGGTGATTCCTTAGCATAGTTTTAAATGGTTACTTTGTGAACTGCTGTTGATGCGAGAAACTCCTTTCTGTGCTTAAGTGTGGCTGTTGGAGCAGCCGGTGTCGGTGAACGATTGGCAGGGAGCCTCTCGTTCCGACATGCTTGATTTGAGGCTGTTGGAGCAGCCGGTGTCGGTGAACGATTAGCAGAGAGCCTCTTGTTCCGACGTGCATGACTTGTGGCTGTTGGTGTAGCCGGGGTCAGTGAACGATTGGCAGGGAGCCTCTCGTGCCGACAAGAAACAATTGATACAATTTCACTGCTCCGGCCGGATGAGACGCACTTTCTCATCCGTGTCGTTGAGAAGCACTCACTTAGATGTTTCTGAAAGTCTTAAACTAAAATCAATTGTGAAAAACAACTGGCTATCCTTTGAAGCTTGCATCAAACACTTAATTCCCTTGACTTGCTGAGTACTCCCGTACTCACCCTTGCTCTATATATTTAAACCCCCCCAGCTCTCGAAGACGAAGAAGTGGACCCTGCTGATGAAGAGTTCTTTCAGGAGCAAGCAGTCTACGAGCAGTAGTAGGGTTTCAGCGTTTTCCCAAGGCTTTGCTTGTGGCTTAGGGCCAGTCTCCGCCTTTTTCCGCTTCCGGCTTTTTGTAATGTTGTTGTGAACTCGGGTTCTGCCCGCAGTTCCAACCCTGGTTGTAATTCTACTCTTAATAAAAGACCGCTGTTATTGTGATATTCTATCTTCCTGTGGTACCAGCGCTATTTCCTAGGACTGGTACAGGCATATAGGTTAATCTGGATCGCCTTATTCTGGCCTCCGTTCGGGGCTAGTTTGGGGCGTGACAGCAACCAACTCCTTCTGCAGTACAATTGACATCGGCTTAAATCAAAAGTACGATGGAAACAATGCGAACATATATTGAGACGAGTCACTTACTATATTATCGTACACTTGTTGATCTTGGGGATTTGGCAACGAAATTGTTCCATCTTCATTCTTCTGATACCTTGCTCTTACCAAGTTCCTTGCCCATCGGTGTGGGATATCGCCAAACACCGGCGGCGTGTTCGATGCCGTTGCCGCTTCATCCTCCTTCTGCCATTGCTCTTCCTTCCCGACATATCCTGCGGTGCCAAGCCGGTGCGGGTGCGAGTTCATAGCCTGGAGTGCCCGATAAGCATCGCTTCTGGCCCGGGATGCGGGGGTCGACTTCTTCTCATAGAATGTCTCCCAGACGTCTACCGTGATGAAAGGCCATTGCTCAGTTGGATCCGGAGTCATTGGGTTTAAGACGTACTCGTGAACCAGCTTGCTCTTAAAGTTCTTCCAAACATTGCCCATAGTCTTGAAAGCAGTCTGCATGAGCCTGTCCTCGTCGGCTACAGGATACTCGAAGCTCTCCTTGAACTTTAGCCAAGCATCGTTCTTCTCTGTTTCCGGCACTTGCTTGATTTCATCCACCAGAATTGTGAAGTTCTCCCTCCCTATGACCCCGCAGATCGACCTAAACCGGCTCAAAACATTCTGGGGACATGTCGGCAATTCAACCTGGTTCACCTCTATCATGGTGTACCGTTCCTTAGGGATTTTGTTCCCTGTCCTAGGAGTCCGTGCTCTTGAGGACCCACTAGTCGTTGTCGACATCGGTTCACCTTGCTGAGACATCGTCTAAATAACTTACAAAATAACAAAATTACAAAATTAATTAATTTCCTAAATCACATCACAAATTTTCTATCTACGTAAATATTTCCTATTAAAGTTCCTTGGCAGCCGCCACTAAGTCCTAAAATGGCTAAGAACCCTAAGTCCTAAAATAACTTAGTCACATAAATAAACTAAATTGCACATCTCACAATAATAAACTAAATTGCACATCTCACATATAAACAAATTATGACTAATAGTATAATACACTAAATCATAGAAAGCATGCCCCTCAACTCTCGCCCTAACAAACACCTAATCACATGCAACTAACCTTGACGCCACTAACTCCATAATTAATCCCGAACTTACAGCTCCACATGAGCCCAACTACTTGGACAGCTTCCAAGCACATTGACATAACGAATTAGCTAGTCCTCTATGCAACACGGTGGTGGTTTTTTATTTCTTGCAACAAGGAGATGTCCTACATTTTTTTTATATCATTGAGTCATAAAAAAGTTAAAAAATAAAAAAACATAGATCATTATGTGATATATTACTCCACAAACATATAACTTGATTTTAACCTATATAAATTATAAAAAGCAAAGATAATTGTGAATAGTGCACATTGTTTTTAGAAGGCGGTTTCACTAAAATGAGACATGTGACATGCACGCACGATCGATAGTTTAGCACTGTTGTTATTAATGGATGGCGGCATCGGTTACCGGTGGAGGAGGTCGAGGCGGCGGCTGGGCTCGGGGAAGGTGGTCGGCGGCGATGGCAGCCGACACGGTGGTGGTGCAGAGGATGGCGCCGGGCTCGGGGATGACGTGGGACGGCGGTGCTCGGTGGCCGGGCTCAGGGACGACAATGCTCGGTGGCGGCGAGGGAGGACGATGGCGCCGGGCTCGGGAGGGCGCGAGGGAGGACGACGGTGGGCTCCCAGACGGCGGTGGCGGCACGAGGGCTCGGGGACAGTGGCCGACGGCGGCGGTGAGCTCCCAGAGGGCGGCGGCGCTAGGGTTCTTGGAGTGGCGGGACAAAGTGGCGGGACTTAGAAAAATTTTTGATGTAGATCTGAGGGAGAGAACCCCTAGTCTTAATACGGTCAAACAAACATCTCAATCGAGCCTAGTATAGAGCCCGCCACGGATGAGTCATCCGTGATAGGCGTTAGTTATTGCCCGATTGAGATGACGTCATCTCAATCGGGCATTAACCTAATGCCCGTCACGGATGAGTCATCCGTGACAGTCTCTATACTAGGCCTGATAATGATGACTCAATCTCTATTGGGTCTTATTTAAGGCCCATCACCGATAGTATTTTTCTATTTTTTCGATGTGAAATAAATAATGTTTATATTTGTTTGCTATGTCTAAGTTTACCATTGTTGACCTATAGTCAAAATAATTAACTAAAGTACAATAATTCACTGAATTAATACAATAATTCACCAAATTAACTAAATTCACAATAAAAATTACTATTTTCATAAACTGCACTAAATAATTTACTATTTTCATAGAACAGAAAGACGTGTTTAATGTTGCGACAGAAATTCATAGGAGTATAAGTACTTCATTCGTACAAAAGGCATTTTACTAATACAAAATACTTCATTCGTTACAAGAAATAGCAGAACAAATAAGTACAACGGCATCGGTCACAAGGTTATGGCTTTCGTATGATCTGATCAAGCATATGCCACAGACTCTTGGGGATCGTCGTCAAGATTGATGTGAGGTCTTACATGAAGATTCTAGATATATTCTTCTTCATCGACGACGTTGTTAACACCAACAATTCGGCGCTTGCTATCCCTCACAATGTGCATCTTCTTTTTTGCAGGGTCTTTTATGTAGAAAATCTACTTGACCTGTTTCGCAAGTACGAATGGTTCATCAGCGTATCCAACCTTGGATAGATCTGCTCAATGCGGCCGTAGTATGTATCCGACCCAACTTGATCCTAGAATGCATCAATACGGACTTCGCTATTTTGCACTGTGGTTTTGTCATCTTGTTTGACGGTGTAAAATGTGTATCCATTAATATCATATCCTTGCCATGTGTCTATGGCCCAACACGGTCCCATCCCCAACAACTGTACTGTCTCATTTGCGATATCCGTCAATATTGTAACACGATTCTTGAACCATTCGTTGAACCGAGAGTTATGTTCTTTGTTAATCCACGTATCCAATCGCCCCAAGTTCTCCTGTCGGATTTTCGCTAAGTGCTCCGCAAAGTATGCACCATCTTCTGCCATATGTTGGAGCACAGCGAAATAAGCATGCGCATAGGAAGCTTGATCGGGCCTAATTATTTTCCTCCCTATTGTGCCAACACCTGGGAACCTTCCTTCATGACGAGACGCTGGAACTCTGATTGGATCGGCCTCGGACATGTAATCGACATAGAACTCAATAACCTCCTCGGTCGTGTAACCTTCAATGATGCTCCCCTTCGGTTTTGCTCTGTTCCGAACGTACGACTTCAAAACTCCCATGTACCTCTCGAACGGGTACATTTCTCTTAGAAAAGCTGGGCCACATAGTTTTGTTTGCTTCACAAGATGAATAGGGAGATGAATCATGATATCAAAGAAAGACAGTGAAAAAAACATCTCCATGTGACAGAGGGTATTGATAATATCGGTCTGCAACCCATCTAGATCTTTGGGATCTATAACCTTCGTCAGACCACCCCGCTTTGACTTCTTTCCTTCGTCAGCACTTTTCTTTCGCTTGTATCGAGAAGCCTTGTAGACAGGACAAGCATCTAAGTCCGCATATTGCTTGTGGTACAATATGCAGTCATTTGGACAAACGTGAATTCTACGGACCTCTAACCCTGGGGACACAAAACCTGCTTTGCTTCATATCTTGTCTCGGGCAATGTGTTCTCATCATGCAGCATGGCCTTCAAAATTCCCAGAAGATCTTTGAAACTCTTGTCTATCCATCCACTACTTGCCTTCAGCTTCATTAGATCCATGGTAGCTGACAATTTGGTTTTGCTTTGCTTTGCATCCGGCGTACGGAGGCGTCTCCGAGTCACTGACCAACCTGCTAAACTTCATGGAATCTCTCTCGTTGTAAGCTGGGTCCTCAACGTCACGTAACATTTCTTGCAGCAGATCGTGATCCACATCAACCATTTCACCACCCAATGGAGAAGGTACAAACATGTCATGCTCATCTTCATCTTCCTTATTTTGCGCACCACTTCTGTCTACAGCTGCACCACTTCCTGATTCTTGCTCTCCATGCTTCACCCAATATGTGTAGCCCTCCATGAATCCTCGTTGTATCAGATGAGCGTGATGTCCACTCGGCTATCAAATATATTCTCATTCTTGTAATCCGCACATGGACAACACATGTAATCGTTGTTTCTTCTTTTCCTATCCTCCTCCGCGGCGTTTATAAAATTTAATACGCCATTTCTATACTCCTGACTATGACGTTTCACAGTTTTCGCATACATCCAACTTCGATCCATCGCTATAGAAATGAAAAAAAATTAGAGAAACATCTTATAAGATAAGTATTGCTAAATTAATGAGAATTGATGAATTTTGTGAACTAATGATTAGTATTTGTCACTTACTTTTATGAATTTTCTGTTTTCCTTGAAAAAAAGATAAAAAATCGCCCGCTTCAACCTCCCACCAAAATAGTGAATAGTGGGATACAGTTACACTAGGCGGTTGGGGGTATTTATAGCGTGCAATAAATATCTGTAACGACCCAAAAACTAATAATGGTGACGTGCATATAAGTTATCTTTATCGGGCCTAAATAAAAGCCCGTCACCGATGAATGTCATCTGTGATGGGCCTTATTGTTATCTCCATCGGGTCTTAAGTTGGAGCCCGTCACAGATGATGGTCATCGGTGACGGACTTCTTTTAGGGCCCAATTGAGATATTGAATGTTATCTCAGTCGGGTCTAATCTAGAGCCTGTCACTGATAGGTGTCATTTGTGACGGGCTCGAGTTTTATGCACATTTAACATGTCTGTGCGACCATATCTCAATCGGTCTCTTTTTAGACCCGTTTGAGATGTATTCGTTATGATGGCCCGCAAAATCCAGTTAAGTGACAAGCCGTTACGGATGAGAGGATCTGTACTAGTGTACTGCGCTAATTTCCACCCTGAAGCCATTCGATGTCACTCCCTTACAGGAAGAGATATATGAACTTGGACGAAATATTTCACTGGTGCTACGCTGTAATACCCTACGCTTTACTTAAGATTTGTTGGAAAAAGAAGAACTGCGTAGAAATTTGATTGTTTAACCATTGCTCATGTGGGCAATACGTTTGCTATAATATGAGTTCGGGTGAAGTCGTAGTGATTGATTTTTTTTTTTTGAGCTCGTCAGATTTCAAATATTTTTTGCTAAGACTTGTCTTATGGGTCCTTTTACAGTACCATTTACTACATACGGTACTTGTGTAGTAGGATTAAATCCGATCATTGATTCGGATAGGTATTTTAGAACTTCTGCTCAAGCATTAATGTAGACATCTCCTTGTGCTCACGTCCTCGCCGCTTGCCTGCAAGCCTGCTGCTCCGCTGTTGCTTTGCTCACGGTTGTTTCATGGCGGTGCTTGCTACTGCATTAATTTGTCGCTACCTCACTGATCACCTAGTTTCCATATATCGTGATGGATCGATCTATCCTCCTGGCTACTGTGAATGCCTGCTCTGCTTCATGATCTGCGTTTGATGCTGCTACTTGTTGAATGTTGAGTATAAATGTAGTGCCTGCAAGCATTTCTTTTCCTCTCAAGTTTCATCACAATATATCCTCATGTTCGCTCAACACCAACATGCAAAATATATCTAAATTCACCACCTTCGACGACGTATCGTGTAGGCTTGGTAGGCATTAGGAACACCAAAGCTAAGATAACTCCACCGGCTCGCCTTTATTTAGTTAGTAAGAATGTTGCGAGCCATACACCTCCATAGTATGTGCTCGTTTATACGGGACAGGGTTAGATCCAAAGAACTGCTGTCTTCGATCTTTTTTGCATCGTGCCTGAAGCCATGTGTTGTCACTTCCTTATGAACAAATGCAAATAAAACAAGGATAAAAATGCAAATTGTGCATGTTATTTCCCGATGTTTTGCCTGAACGGCCTGATGTTTTAGGAGTTGGGCAGTACTGTACTTTGAGTTCCATGCAATATTCATTTGAACCAAGTACTGACAGTCCCATGTCAATTATACATGCTTTTCAAGACCACCAAATGCTTCCGAAATGGTGTTTTTTATTGTTTATTTGAGTGCAATTCCGTGGTAATTTGCAAAAGTGATCTGGAAGTCTATAATTGGCAAATTGCACCTTTGTCTAAATTATTAAGTTTCACAATCGATTTCATTTGCAAATACATCATTCAGAAAATTACAAAGATTAATATTAAAGAATGAATATGTTAAGACAACAAGATCTCATGGTCACGCTTTTAGAGAATCTCAGTCAAAAGCAAAATTTTCTTAAACAGGCAGGCATGCCACTGCCTAAATCCTAATAAACGAGTCCAAACGGTGACGTGCACAACAGTATAGTTTCACCTCTTGCTTATGCCAGTATACTTCCCTTCATGATCTCACCTACAGAGCAGCCGAACAAAGTCTGCTTTTGTTCACCGTGGATAGAATCTGATTGGCTCTGAAACATCAAGGCATGTTTCAATAATGTTGCAGTACAGAGGTTTTGTTTGGCAATCTTCCATGGGCCTAAGGTTAATGCCCTCATGTTTTTTCTTTTTCATATTATATTAGCACTAAGCATTCACCGCCAAGAATTCTAGCCCATGTAACATGGGCCTCGCAGAAACCCAGAATGTCATTCTAGCCAAGTATATGTGGGTCCCCTGTTTCTGTTTTCGCTCAACTGGGACATGTTATATTGGCTGGATTATGGATCAAAATGTTCAAGTAGGGCATTGTCCCATCATTGTATTCACATGCCTTTGCTCCGACACAACTACATAAGTAGAGGTGAAACAAGCTATAGAATACTTACCCGTATCTCTTTCTATAGCAATCACACTACAAAAACAAAAGACACAAGATATAGGGTTGAGCTCTTTCTTATACTAGCTGATATCCCGTGCTGCGCTGCGGAATGCATGGATGAATACATGTTGAATGTTATAGAAATTATGAATGTTGAAGTATTGTGAAAATAATGTGAGGAAGATGATTTTACATACTTGTATGTTGAGCTCTACAATATTATATTTTAGATGATGTGTAATGCTTACATGAGATATACAGTACTCTAAAATTGTTAGTGAGTACTTGCATAATAAGTTTTACTTTGTAATAATTGCTAGTGGATACCAACTATATAGTATAGATATGGTTAGCTGAGGATGCGCATTTGCCATGTGCAAAGCATAAGGAATAAGTGGATATCGACTAGCTTATATANTTTATATATATATATATATATATATATATATATATATATATATATATATATATATATATATATATATATATATATATGTATGTATGTATATATATGTATATATATATAAGGCTAAAAGAGATCACCTATGCTGTTGAGGTGAAGTTGAAGGACCGAGGAGAGAATGATGCTTGCTTTAGCTAGCTTTTCATAAAGCACGACAAACATCCATTATCGGAGAAACCATCTTTACCACCGATTAGAAACTCCCTTTATTAAGAAACCATCTTTATCACTGATTAGAAACCCCCTTTATTACCGGTTGTAACAACCGAGACTAGAAAATTAAGATTAAAGATCTCGATCTTTAGTACCGATTGATGCATACTAGGTCAAAAAATATGTAGGATGTGGGATTTGAACTCAAGATATCTCATCTCAGCTCTCACGCACGTAACCATCCCACCAACTCCACACATCTAACTTGGATAGAGATATTTTTTTAAACTAACTCTGGAGGCATTTTTAGTACCGATTGGTAACATCAACCGGGACTAAAAATGTTTCCAAGGACTTGGACTTTTAGAATCGGTTCTAAAACATCTTTAGTACCGGTTTTTAATATAACCGAGATATTTCTGATTTTGAGTACCACGACAAAAGATCAGTTCTTCAGTAGTGATCATATCAACAGATCAACTAGCTCGCTTTGATTTTTTTCCTATACGAATGTATGAATGGAAGTCATCAGGAATGAAAGCATAACATCTTCGGGATGTATGTTGAAACAACTACATATTGAAGAGACGTTGTAACCGCCAGGTCGTCGGCTGCAGACGAACAAACCACATTTCGTGGTGCAGAATTCAAGTTGTTACGCTGCTGCAGCTGCAGGAGGAGCTTCAGTTTAGCAGCATGCAGCTGCATGGTCTCTGCCGTAGTTTGAATTTCATCTCCTCTTCTCAGATCCTTCATATAATCCAAAATTACTGGATGCCAGTCAATGGAAGATTGTTTGCAGGGATGGCAATTTTGCCCATGGGTCTAGGTATCCGTGGATACCCGGCCCAATGGGTATGGGCATGGGTATAAATTTTTGCCCATGGGCACACCCACCCACACGGATACCTGGCCCGATGGGCATGGGCATGGGCATGGGTATAAATTTTTGCCCATGGGCAAACCCGCCCAAAACCCAAAAGCATAGTGGCAACAGCCAGGTTTTAATTTTTACCCGTGGGTAATCCATGCCCGACCCGATATAAGTATTACTGATTTTGGCCCATCTCTTCATTCTCATACTCCTTCCTCTTGGCTCATTTGGCCCACTAACTAGTGACATATATATAGCCAACAACAAAAAAAACCCTAACCTAATTCACATCCCCCTATCCTACTACCGAGCTTCAAGGTGGCGGCGGCTAGCGACATTATGGGCAAGCGGCGATGGCTCTGAGGGCAATGGCATGGGCAAGCAGCGGCGGCGGTTCTAAGGGCGACAGTAGAAGCAGGCGGCCGCAGCTCAAGGCGCCGGCACGAGCAAGTGGTGACGACGGCTTCGAGGGAGACAACGGAAGCAGGCGGCTCAAGGCAGCGGTGGCTCATAGGGTGGCAACATGGACGAGTGGCGGCGACGGTGGCTCTCAGGGTGCTCGTGGTAGGCGGCAGCTCAAGTGACTCCCGCCCACCCCCTACGGGCTGTTCCTCGATGGCCACTAGCGAAAGGTGTGGTGTCTTCTTCCCCTCCTCCTCTAGGACCTTCCTTCGACCTACGATGGGCAGCGCAGGCAACCAGGTATCCATCGGGCATGCCCGTGCCCATTGGGCATGGGCACGAGCACGGACTTTTGCCCACTAACCCTATTGGGCATGTTTCGGGCGGGCATTGTCGGGCACCGGGTTGGGCATGGTTTTGCTCTACCCGTGCCTGACCCTGCCCGTTGCCATCCCTAATTGTTTGGTTGGGAGTTCATGAGAAGTAATAAAATTATGTTTGCAACTTTGTTAAGTGATTACGAAACACATCAGTGCGCGACAAAGCCCTTGTGTGTCTATGGTGTAAAAAAACTTCCAACATGTTCAAGCTCTTCTTTTGAGTTCAATCAAATTATGGGCTTCCTAGTACATTAATGTGAAAATTATATATGAAAACAAATTAAGCAAGGTACTCTAGATATACTGTATATGCAGAGCTAGGGATAGCAATATATATAATTTAGCCGAACAATATTTTCTCTCCACATAAGAACCATACATGTGCAAATTACAAGGTTGATACAGACTTTCTGTCCATTGATTGATATGGTCAGAGATAATATATCAACAACACGTGACTGTGTAAAAAGGAGCTTTATTAATTCTGATCCATTCCTCGAGCTCTCCCATTTATATGTTGGTCTATCTTCCCTTGTTACATCCAATCCAAATATTGGAATGTGAGGCATCAGGTAAAGTTATGGCAGATGCTGATCTTAGTCGCACCACTCCTTCTGTATTCTTTAGAAGAAGAACATTGCATTGGACTGCTGTAATCTGAGTCCATGATCTGTTTCTGTGGGCATGTGTACGTGAAACCCAAGAGCTTCAGGGATATGTGAGTTTCACTCGACGCGGAAGGAAGGGAGTAGATAAGGAATAGAACTGCCTGGGCTGGATTTTGCTTCCTTGCGCACAAAGATATTAGATCATGGAGGTTGGGTTATATATGTACAACCTCCGTTCTGAGATGTTTGTTGTTGGGAACTAACCGATGTATTGTGTGCCTCTGGAACTCCAAATGGCAGTTCTATGGTCTTGATTTCCAGCTTGGTTAGGTATGGGAGGCATCAAGAAATTCCGATGGAATGGTCACTCAAGCATGATGAATAAGAACCCCCACACATATTAGTAGTCAGCTTGGTGCACCTTTTCAGTTGCAAACATCTACCCATAGCCTGCATGGTGGATGCTGCCATTGGCCTTTTTGGTAGGCTGAATCGCTACCATAACTAGATCAATGGATGCATGCAAGGGAAATGTTATTTCCTTACTTCGCAAATGGGCGAAGCTCAAGCAATGCAGGTGTTCACGTACGAATTAACGGCGAGATACAATGCAGGAACATTCTGGTCACCCTCCTTTCCATCTGCATCTCCCACTTTCTCCATTATTCCCCTTCTTGCCTTCTCTCACTACCACAAATCCCTAGTTTCCCTACGTTTTATTTTGTTAGGGGAAGGCACAAGAATAGTAGGGGAAACATTTCCCCTACTGGTTTTCGTAGGGAAAATAATGTCGGGAAAAAAAAATTGCCCTATATCAAGGAGAAAACGTAGGGAAACTAATATTCCCCTATGTTTTCTTTGTTGTAGGGGATATAGCATACATGACATGATGTGCAGTGTGTGTGTCCACGTGTAAAAGTAGTTTCCCTACGCATTCCTTTTGTTGATTTATATACTATGGAAAGTTAAAGCAATAATTTGGTTTCTACTTTTTTCTTTTCAGACCTTGTTTTATTGAACACAGATGTCACATTGTTAAATTATGCAAAACATTTAAATATAGAAAATCACTGATTTAAATAATATTTTTTAATTAATAAATCAGAGTCAAAATATTTGTATCATGGCAGAGCATTGCTATTACAATGTTCAAATAACCAACTAATTATCAAGTCACGATGCTATGCTCTTAGACGAGCTTATAGCAGACTTGACATCAAAAATGAGTAGCACGATTTCTAGACAAAAAGTGTTCCACCACTAAACAACAGTGCTAATAGCCATCCTATCCAACATCAAAATGTGATGCATATGTCATACTTGCAACAAGTTCCATAATCCAACAGATTAAGCATTAGAACAAGCCAATATCATCATCCAAACTTGGGGAGTTGTTCCCTCCTGCTTCAACAGATGTGTTAACATGACCACCAAACATTCCATGGGCAATCCTATGCAAAAGATCATCTGAATCCTCCACTCCAACATCTGAGCCGACAACATCATCCTGCACAACAAATGAGTGCTACTGAACTGAAACTAATACTGTAGAAAATCCAGGAAGAAATTTGAACTGCACCATTCTCACAAGAAATAGAACTAAAATTATGGTGCTTGCTTATTTGCAATTTATGCATAACGTATTAATTAGAATACTGAGGTCAATGAAGTCTGCAATCACAAGCATCTTAGTACAATATTAAGTTCTTTATCAAAATTTAGATCACCCCATTACAATCTGAAACAATTTATCCTTAGTCATAAATAGAGCATGTAGTTAGGTGCCTAATTTTTTCAATAAAGAGAGCAATAGAGAGATCATTACAACAACAAAATGCATGTATTTTAGTGCGCTCTCACAGTTGAAATATTCAGAATACCCAGTCAATTATTAAGGCCCAACAAAAGATGGCAGCTACCTAAAAATAATCACATATATACATTGTCAGGAGACAGGTTTGGAGAGGATGAACTTTCAAAGGTTGGAGGAGGTGGAGGAGGCAGTGGAGGAGGCATTGCACTTGATGGTATTCCATTCTGAAATTAGTAGATATGATGCAGTAGTTTAAGGAAGTTACGAACTCTTTGAGTATTATGGAACAAAAAAAGAAAGAGATTGTAGAACACAGCTCCATCAGACTTTGCATATTGTTATTGTACTGGTTTTAGACACCTCTACCCCATTCTAGCATAGCCAAAGCATATTCCTTTGCAAGACGAGCATCCTCAGACAACCTTTTTTTGTTACACATTTCTTCTTCTTGTCGTTGACGCTTGGAAGCTCTTGATGCTGCACGATGACTCTTTCCCGCTGCCAAGACCTCTATGTCATCAATCATACCATTGAACGGAGCCCATTTCCCATGTGGCCTTTGACAAGAACATTCATAAAGAGCTCATCTACAGGCATGTGCAGCCAATCGAAATCTGGACCATTTAACTCAATAGCCTTTCTTTTATAACTCTCCTGTAAAGTAAGGAACTATGAGTATAGCAAAGATAGCAAAACAAATGAGTAAATTAACAATGATGCAGAATGGGATAACAAAAATATTACTAGACATGTAGTAGCCTCTTCTATGTTCAACGCGCTAGGATCTTGAGTTTTTGAACCTCGATGTGTAGACCCATGCCTCAATTGGTGTCACTTCTCGCCCTTCCTTCTCAGACTACATTATAAAAGGGGCACCATTTTAAAATAAATGCAAAAAGAAATTCTATTGATTGTGTGCCTGTTGGTAGAGGCTAGGGATGTAAAGCATTTTCGATTTTCCATTAGATAAAAATACAACTGTTCCATTGATTGGATTGATGCAGCTTGCAATTGGAGAGTTAGTTTTCCTCATGATCTTACCTACAATGCAGTCGAGCAAAGCCTGCTTTTGTTTAATGTGGAAAGAATCTGATTGGTTCTAAAACGTCAAGGCAGGTTGCAATGAAGTTACGGTGCAGAGGTTATCTTTGGCAATCTTCCATGGACCTCATGTTTATTATGTTCCACATTATTTGTACTAAGACTCAGTATAAATTAATTGGACACCAGAAGTCAGAACTCGTATAGCAGCATGTGGGAAGAGCACCCCTGACCATTACCTGAGCCTACCAATCTACCATAGCCATAGAAAAGTTCTTCTGATGTTTACCATGGAAATGGAAGGCATGAGGAATTTAGTTTCATCGTCCAAATGGACAAGATCATCCGCATCTGCTACAGGAAGATGAGAGACATAAAAAATGGCGATGACTGTAGCCAGCAGGTGAGTACCTGTGACTCAAGAGTTTGGTGTTCCATTGCTCCATCACCTCAGTTCTAAAATGGATTGGTACATTCACTTGTGTGTCTCTTGTTGCTCCTTAGTTTTCTTTTTTCTTTCTACTATGTCGTTGTATTAGTTTACTATACAAGGTGTTACGTAGCATACATGTTGTATGGAGTAAATTTATTTTCTTTTGAAGTATTGAAGGAAGGTAGTAGCTTTATTTTATTAAGGTCAATTTGGTGCTATGATGCCTTAGGGCATGTTCGACTAATCTTTTCTAGGGATTAACCGAAATTAACCGAACAAACCCTTAAAAAAAAGATGATCAACTAGAACTTGACTAGATTGAAAGGGCATCCTCTTGTAGTTACAGGAAACAACGCCATTCACTGGGTTGCAGTGCAACTGGCTTGTTATCAATCAGAATAAAGTCAGTGTAGTATTGAATACAGTAATCAACGAAAAGTGAAAAGTTGACGAACCATATGCAGCAAGTAGACGAACGTGGTAGACAAAATCTTAAATGTTCTCATGGTAGTAGCAGTTTTTTCCCTATATTATTGTAGTACAAATGAACATTGTGGAGAGCGGAGGGAGTATTACGATACGACAGACCATGAACCATCATTATGTATCCGTGGTTTACAATTTCAGTTCGAAATTTCGCTCCTTCCCCACCCCTCTCCGGCAACCATACCAGCTGATATTTTCGTTTTTTCCCATTTTTTTTCGATTTTTTTTGATTTTTTGTGAATTTGGTCGAAGTCTTATTCAAATTTAGTCAAATTTCATTAAATTTTCAAATAATTTCGGTGAAAAAAGTATGAAAAATTTCAAAATTTTCGAAAATTTCGGTGCCACCAAAATCCCCAAATTTCAGCCCAAAATGAAATTGAAAATACTGGATGTATGTTTGAGTGTCCATGTCCCAAACATCCAATGTACTCTTCCCTAAAATGAAAAGAAAAAGGGACCCTTGAAAGTTGTAAGCTCTATGTAAACATTAATACTTAGGCTTTGTTGGGGAGTCTGTGTTCTCAGTGCGCACAGTGCTTTTTTTCACGCGCATGTTTTTCAAACTACTAAACGGTGTATTTTTTTGCAAAAAGTTTCTATACAAAAGTTGCTTAAAAAAATCAAATTAATTCATTTTTTTAAAAAAATAGTTAATATTTAATTAATCACGCGCTAATGGATCGTTACGTTTTTCGTGCGCACTGTTGGTTTTGGAAAGACAAATAACAAACAAAGCCTTAGGCTTATAATCCATTTGATGCATTATGGAGCCATACATTCCTAACGGCTGTGTACAGCCACTACCAAAGATTAATTGATCGGTTTTCACTAGCCAAACATTACAGCATATATATGGAGTCAGTTGGAGAATACCCTCTTGCTGGCTTTCAGCCGGATGCAGGACTGAATGCATCACAGGATAAGCCAGCACTATATATGAAGTTCTGGAGCTGGAAAAAGAAGTCACAACGAGACGCGTGTCCTAGGAGGATAAGCGTAGGCATGGAAGGCCTCAAGAATACCACTAGCACTTACATAACCCGCTGGCCAACAAGCACTTCATCTGGGAGAGTGACAATTTTGGTCGAGGCTTACATCGAAATGATCTTCTTTCCGTGAATTCTATGCCCTGGTAATATGATGCTCTTGGTAATTGCAATATTATGGTTACAAATAGTATTTTGTGGACATATTAAACAGTCTTGGAAGTGGAGGTTTATTTAATTTGTGGTACTTGCCTGGTGAGATAGCCTTAATGAGATGAAACTTGGTATATAAAAATTACGAGATGTACATCAAATGATTTTGTTTTTTTTAAACAATGTGATCATCTAACATTTCTCTTCTTTTTTCTTCATACTAGCTCATTTTGTTTAGCGTGTGGTGCATGGTGCTCTTACCTTAAATCTGTGTTAAGGGAGCTCGTTCATGAGTGCACTACTACAAAAACCTCCATAGGTACCGGCCACATAGGTGCCGGATTTGCTAGAACCGACACCTGAAAGACGATTCCCGCCAATTTTTTCATGAAGCGGCATCTATAAGGTCTTATAGGTGCCGGTTGGTTGGGAAAAGCTCATTGGTGCTGGTTTGTAAGTAAAACTAGCACCTATGAGCCCAAAAAAGTGCCGGCCTTCATTATAAACTAGCACCTATCACATAGGTGCCGGTTCGTAATAAGAACCGGCACCTATGTTACGGCCACATAGGTGCCGCTCTAACCTAATAAACCGGCACCTATCACATAGGTGCCGGTTTTTAATAAGAACCAGCACCTATGTGGTGGCTTCCTTCGGAAGGAAACTAAATAGGTGCCGATTCATAACATGAACCGACACCTATATCCCCCAAGTCTATATATACCCTCGTTCACTGCATTCTCATGATTTTGAGGCTTCTCTTCAGCTCATCCAAACGAGGGGTGGAGATTTTGCACAAAAATTTAAAAAATATCGAGAGATCTATGTGTTTGCATGCGTAAAGGTTAGTATGTGTTGATTCGATATGTAATTCGCACTAATATTTGTCAAGTTATTTTTTGCAATTTGTTTTGTTGAATGAGAAGCATGGGAAAGTCTGATGATTTATTATGTTGGAGTAATTTAAAGATTAATCATCAATGAATAATATAATTGTTATTAGAATATATCAGAATTTCAATAGATATAGAGAATGATATATGTATGTTAGTGGTTAATTTAAGAATTTTCGTAGGAGCGATGGATGAAGGAGGGATGAACGTTCCGGAGCGCGGTACCTTGGAATATGCCAGGAGAGTAACCAACTTCGTGATCACAGCCACGACATCCAGATCATTGAACACGACGGAACACTTGTGTTGTCTATGCGCTGATTGCAGGAATGAGAGACAGTTTCCTGCAAAACAAGTTCATGAGCATCTCCTAACAAGGGGTTTTATGCCTAATTACACATGTCAAGAAAATCATGGTGAAGATGAGAATCCGGATGTAATGGACGGAGACAATGTGGAGTTGCCTGTTGACGGAGGTGGATTGATAGTGACGAATCAAATGGTTTAGATCAGATGTTACGCGACGGGGAGACAGCCTACGACGATGACAGGCAATACGAGAAGTTCAAGGGCATGGTGGAGGACTAAAAAACCCCGCTTATCCAGGATGCAATGAGCAGCACACCAAGTTACAGGTCGTCCTCTCATTGCTGCATAGGAAATCAACCAACGGTTGGAGTGACAAGAGCTTCATAGATCTTCTACAGCTGATTGGAGACCTCCTTCCAGCGGGTCATGTGCTGCCAGAAACAACATACCGAGCGAAGAAGGTTGTCTGCCCACTCGGACTGGAAGTGCAGAAAATTCACGCATGTCGAAATGACTGTATCCTATATCGAGGTGACTATGCAGACTTGGATATATGTCCAGTTTGCGGAGCACCGTGGTATAACGGTGGAGTTAACGATGATGATGATGTTGATGATGACAGTGGTGGCCCAGTCCTGAAGAAGAGGAAAGTGCCCGTTAAAGTTGCGTGGTATTTTCCTATAATCCCTCGGATTGAACGCATGTATGCAAACAAAAAACATGCAAAGATGATGCGTTGGCACCACGAAGAGCGTAAGAAGGATGGAATGATAAGACACCCTGCCGATGGATCTCAATGGAGAAAGATAGATAGAAAGTAAAAAAGTATTTTGCGCAGGAGATTAGGAATATAAGGTTTGGGCTGAGCACGGACAGGATGAATCCATTTGGTGACATGAGTAGTTGGCATAGCACGTGGCCAGTGGCACTTGTTATCTACAACCTTCCTTCATGGTTGTGCATGAAGTATAAGTATATTATGATGCCACTTCTAATCCAAGGGCCTAAGCAACCTGGCAACGATATTGATATCTACTTCAGGCCATTAGTGGATGATCTTAAGTTTCTATGGGACCGGGGTGTGCAGATGTGGGATGCGTACAAAAGAGAGTACTTCACCTTAAGGGCAATGTTGTTCATTACCATCCAAGATTACCCTGCAGCTGGTAACACATCCGGGCAAACAGTGAAAGGTGGTTGTGCATGTGTGCAGTGCATGTGGGATACAGCGAGCAGGTGGCTAAAATACTCCGGAAAGACTGTGTACATGCGTCATCGTAGGTTTCTTCCAGTCGGCCACCAGTACCGTAGCAATACAAGAGATTTCGATGGCACAGTGGAGGAGGGTATAGCTCCAACACACCGTACCGGCAGAGAGATTTTTGAAGAGGTACAAGATATTGAATGTATATTTGGTAAGGGGCAAGGCAATCGAAGCGCAACGAGCAAGGGTGGTGAGAAACCTCTTTGGAAGAAGAAATCTATCTTCTGGGAACTACCATATTGAAAAGATTTGGATGTCCATCACGCGATTAACTGCATGTTGAGAAGAATGTGTGCGAGAGTTTGATGGGACTCCTGCTAAACATACCCGGCAAGACAAAGGACACGTTGAAAGCCCGGAGAGACCTCGTAGACATGAACATCAAGCCCGAGCTACATCCTCAAGAACGGCCCAATGGTCGCCAGTACCTCCCTCCCGCATACTACACCCTTAGTGCCGTAGAGAAAATAAGCCTGTTAGAGTGCTTGCAGGGTGTCCGAGTCCCTTCTGGTTACTCTGCGAGCATTAAAAGACTTGTCAACATGAAAGAGAAGAAATTAGTGGGCATGAAGTCACATGATTGCCACGTGCTGATGACACAACTTCTTCCTGTTGATATTAGAGGCATTTTGCCAGATAAGGCTCGGAACCCAATCATAAAGTTGTGCTCGTTCTTCAATGCTATATATCAGAAAGTGATCGATCCAAGCACGCTAGACAAGCTCCAAGCAGATGTAATCATTAACCTTTGCCAGCTCGAGATGTGTTTTCCACCATCATTTTTTGATATAACGGTCCACCTCGTGTAACATATCGTGAAAGAGATAAAGATTTTTGGCCCAGTGTATCTGCATAACATGTGAGCTTTCGAGAGGTTCATGGGGATCATAAAGAAGTATGTGCATAATAGAGCTTGACCAGAAGGCAGTATCGTAGAGGGTTATGCAACAGAGGAGGTGGTTGAGTTCTATATCGACTATATGGATTTGCATCCCATTGGTGTGCCGATGTCTCGACACGAGGGCAGGCTACTAGGGAAAGGGACACTAGGGCATAAGGCAATTTTCGCTCCTAGCCTAGAAACATTATGACAAGCACATTTCGCAGTGCTCCAGCAATCGGCCTTGGTGGCTCCATTTGTCGACATGCATTATAATACACTCCGCAGCAAGAACCCAAGCAAATCAGAGGCATGGATAGCTAAGCAGCATAGGTTGAATTTTGGCGATTGGTTACGGAAGCATATCATTGCTATGAATACTGATAGTGACCAGCTTTATGTTTTGTCTCGGGGACCTGCGAGCACAATTCATTCATTCCAAGGGTATGACATTAATGGCTATACATTTTACACGAGAACCCAGGATGCCAAGAGCTCGTATCAAAACAGTGGTGTCCGCATAGACGCCTTCGACAGTAATGGTGTAGAACAAACGTACCATGGTTATATAGAGGCAATCTGGGAGCTTGAATACGAACCACTGAAGGTACCACTTTTCCAGTGTCAATGGGTCAAAATTCCAAGTGGTTTGAGGATTGACAAGTACGGAATGTTCATCGTGGACTTAAACAATGTGGGTTATCAAGATGAACCATTTGTGCTCGCAAAATCCATAACACAAGTTTTCTATGTCAAAGACCCTTCTTCGTTGACCGATCGCCACGTGGTTCTCCATGTAAAGCGAAGCATTGTCGGAGTTGAGAATATCATTGATGAGGAAGGCTACGATCAAATCGACGAGCTACCACCATATTTTGTCGGAGTTGGTGAGGCAGTACTGCAGTGATAAACTGATAGTTCAATATTCAGAGATAGAGTTTTTCAACTGACAATATAGGACAAGGTTAAAGTAACGTCAGAACTAAACAATTCCAGAATACTAAACAGTTCCAGAATTCTTCAGAACTTGAAAAGTTAGCAAATCATCAATTTAAATAGCAAGGTTAAGTACCATACTTGCCAAAAACCTGTTATCACTGTATCCAGAATTAAAGTCAATATTCAATTTCGGTTTTCAGAAGTAAACAGCTCCTATATCTTCAGTTTCAGATTCCAGATTTCAGAAAAAGCAAAGTTAATTAGTTCATTCATGTGGTGTAAATATAGTCAGTTTTGAATATGTAAGTAACACATACTCTAGGTTTCAGGCAATCTGTAGAACAATTATCTACATAAGGATTGCTTTTGAATTTCACTACTCATATTCATGTTTCAGAACTAAACAGATTTCAGAACTTGAGCACAAATTCAGAAATTTTGACGGCTTATAACTTTCATATGCTTAATAGTAAAATTGAATTTCTTTCACCTAAATGCATGTAAAATCAATACCAACCCATAATATGAATTGCATGAATTTAGAGTATTTTGAATTTTTCACATAATTTTGTATTTACTCATATTTGCGGTAAATTTGAAAATATCACGAATTAGTTCACATAGTGGCAGGTTGAGGAGCACAAACAAGGCAAGTGTCCCTTCTTCCTTTGATACATTAATACACTATAGCTATGCAAAGTACATTAGTACACTTGCTTTATAAGGCTGTGTCCTTTTCCATATTTTTTCAATTTTGGCTCTCTCGCTTTTCGCGTACACATTTTCTAAACTGCTACATGATGTATGGAATTAGATGGCAGTACTTTACTATTGATATATTTGGAAGAATATCATGAAGAGGACAATAAGTTCTTACACTAATTTCTTGTATCTATCTAGCAGTAGTTCTAGCCTAGGTCTACAAAAGGAAATGTTAGGGGAACAAGATAATAGTAGGCCTGCAAATTCTGGAGAAAGCGATGGTGGTAATGGTAGCCCAAGTGGCTTTCTAAACTTGAATCAGCCCGGTGATAACCCTCACAATATGGAGGTAAATTAACCCATCTGGAACAAATAATACCTTAAAAGTACATATATCGTCAGATATGAATGACTAATTTATACTGATGTTTGAAGGAGGTTAATCCTTCGGCCACTACGCACTCCGCGAATACTTCAACCTCATCCGCAAGAAGAAAGGCTAGAGGTCCAACTAGGATGCCCTCAGATCTATACACTATCACGGAGTTAGCTGCAGATGGGACCCCTATAGCTCCAGAATCGGCACTCACCCCATATGGCAATGCTATAGGTGACATCGTGAAGGATGGCATCCCCATCAAGTACCGGCACTGGAAGAGCAGTGATAGAGATGAATTGGAGTGGACGGTACCAGACAGAGACAAGGACCTTGCTTGGGAAAAGTTAAAGCGGACATTCCAGTTTCCCGAGGGACAAGAAGCACTCACAAAGTTCGGGGCTCTTAAGAAGTGTCCATCAGCTTCAAGAAGTGGAAGACAGATCTTAACAGGAAGTTTGTCAAGAAGGGCCTGACACCAAATTTTGAAGATGCCAATTATCGAAGGTATCGTCTTTTCTGGGATGACTTTGTGGCCTATAGAACATTAGATGAGGCAAAGGAGATTAGCGAAAGGAACCAGGCCAATGCGGCCAAAAACCGATACCCTCACCGTCTCGGCCCTAGCGGATATGCTAAGAACATAGGCAAATGGAAACTCCGGGAAGATGAGCTGCTGCAAAAGGGAATCGAGATCGAGACGAAGGACTGGTGTCAATGGGAAAAGAATTACCAATACGCCCGAGGTTCAACACTCTCGGATACAGGCGAGTTGGTACACAAGGGTCCTCGAGAGCAAGAAGTGTCACAGAGGCTCCACGATGCTCATCAAAAGTCCTCAAAAGGTTTTTTTCTTGCGAGCAGGGAGAGAGATGAGCTTACACTTGCATTGCAGAACCCTGAGCACCCAGGACGCACAAGAGGAATAGGCTTAGTTCCATGGAGGGAAGGTTTTCCTCAAGACAGACATAGGTACCGGTCTCAGAGCAATAAAAATTCCAGAGACCAATCGGAAGAGATAAGGCAATTGAAGGACCAAATGGCACTGGTAATGGCGAGGCTTGAAAGTCAGGATGGAGTTGGCCTTGTAACCAGTCCAGGTCGGAAGAAAAGCAGCTGCGCTTCAACTGAGGTTCCTCAAGAACCGGACACGGTTCATTACCCGTGGACGACATCGCTGTACGTACTACATGCAGGCTGCATGTGCCACTTTAAAACATCAGTCAAGAGGTGGCACGCGCTATGACACATCCCGTAACGGAGGGAGGAAGGATACACGGTAAGCCGATACCAAGTGGCTACTCAAGGGTTGAAGTGGAGGACGTGCCGAGGAGATACAGGGCAGTGCAGCTTGATTTTGCTCCCGAGGAGGGGGTGAACACTCTTGGAGAAGCCGTCCACAACATAATCCTATGGCGCAAGCGTTTCATTATCTTCCCTTCAGGAGATGGTGATGATGAGCCAAGCGATGGCGGGTCTAGCTCTGAAGGACCTCCTCCCTCCCCTCAAAGGATGCCTACTCCACCACCATTGCCACATAAGAGCCCGTCGCCTCCACCGGTCCAACGTAAGAGCCCATCTCCTCAAGAGGCAGCACAACAGAGCCTAGCTTCTTCAGACCCTCCGAGAAAGAGGGGGCGCCTCTGTAAAGCTTCCCATATGTCTGAACCACCATCTCTGAAGAAGACCAAGAAGACGCCATTGCCTAACAAATCAGAGCCATCTTTGAAAGTGCCGTGCCAGTTGAAGTACAGGATCACTTCATTCGCATGGCAAGGCCACCTGCCTAAAAGCAACCTATTACGGACTTCCGACGCACGATCAGGAAAAAGGAATTGCAAGAATTTTCCAAGAAAGAATTCGAGAAAGATGAGGCCAGCAAGACTATGCAAGCCTTTCTAAAAGAGGCAGGGCTGAAAAATTTGGATGATGTGGATAATATTGAGATGGCCCCATTGGCAGCTCAGTTCAAACTTGGTCATTCTTTGACTACCGATGAATATCGCCACGACGTTGGCAAATGTACTCAAATGAGAAGGGTACAAGAGTGGTACTTACAGATGGCCAAGGATGGTAAAGAGATGTTCCCCATCTTTTATAGGGACGAGGACTTTCATCACTGTGATGGTATAGTTTGGCTCCCATTTAGAGAACTATTTCATCTATACAATCTGAGAGAGCTAGACTTATCGGTAATTCAGTTATAGGCATTGTAAGTATACTCGACCTCTCGCCATTTTTCTAAGTAAATATCCTCGTTGCGTGTCTAATTTTTTTCCTTATGCAGAATGGGGGCGCTTGAATGTAGAGCGACCCATAACAAGCTAGGATTCCTTGATCCACAAATAGTCAATTCCTCTAATATTGAGGCAGGCGAATGGTCCTCCCAAGAAGTGCTGAACTACCTTTACACATCCTTTGTCAAGCTGCAGGACATGAATACCATCCTTTTGCCCTACCACTTTAAGTAAGTGTGGCATTATCGCTGTACCTCCCATCGTTGTACTTTAAGATGTTAATTGTTCTCTTCCCTTGTATGTAGGCCTCACTGGATTATTATTGCGATCCATTTAAACGATTCCAAGATTGTCGTCATGGATTCAATGAGGAAACCACAAGCCAACTACCAATCCCTCATTGACATCCTAGATAAGGCACTTGTGAAGAATAAGAAAAAGTGTATTCGACACACTCCATGTGCAAATAAATTCAAAGTTTGGTGCCACCCTTATTGCTCACGTCAGGATCCGAGCACGAGCACATGTGGGTTCTACGTGATGAGATTTATGTGGGTTTTCATGGAGGACGGTAACTGGAACATTACGGATGCTGAGGTTCGCCATGTCTCTTAAGACATAAATCCATTTTTCTAAACACATAGTACCTTTCCACTTCTTTAATCCTTCCATTTGCAGAAATTAAAGCTCCCGACAAGTAAATTGCTGCCACATGTTTGCTTGGGCCTCACTGAACAGCTATGTGGATTCATCTTCGACCATATCATCTCGTCAAATGACGCGTACAACATTTCAAAGGCTCTTGCTGGGCTAGTGGGTTTCATTGAGGCTGGTGGCCCTAGTGACACTTTAGATAGCCCATCAACGGCAAAGCGCACAAAGACCTAGAATTAGTGGGCCATACCTTTCAAACATTTTCTAAGTATCTTGTAGATTAGTTATTTGGATTGATGTGGTTTTCTTAATGACATGAACATGCATTAAGTTTCTCTATTCGTTAATGTTTATCTATTATTTGTTGACACATATCTAACTATGTATTAAATTTTCTCTATTTAATATTTTTATCCCTAACAGCAACAGGTGATCTCACTGACTGGATGTGGCATGGATGAGGGAGGCATCATCATTGTTCTCTCCGTAAGCAACAGGTGAGCATGTGTAACTAAAATTTTCATATGAGTACGAGTTTAGAGCATTTGAGATGTTGTAGAGCTCAAGCGAATTTTTTCTCAAGTCTCCTGAGATGTGTAACACATCTGGTCGCCGCCTTCGTGTGGTTTGACGGGCACGTCTCAGGCTGAAGTTGACTGGCACGCTGAGTCCCAGCAATATCTTCTATGCTCTCTACTCGAGGCTTCGGGTTTTATATTATGGTTGCTACTTGACTTTATAGCGTATATAAGGATATGATCACAACACTAATAGACATTTACACAGTTATGGTACCTTAAAATTTTTCTCTGACTGAGGAAATATAGAGTATGGATTGAATTCCTCCTCAGGTGGCAGTGCAGCAGTGACTACTGCAGCTTTTTTCTCCTGCAATTTATAGAAATTATAGGTAAAGTAATGGCTACATCATCCTATTTTGAACATGAAGAGCAACTACAACTCACCAACCTCAATTTTTGTTGGCTTTTCTTTCTTTTTTTGACTAGTTTTACATTATCAGCATCTGTTTTTAGACCTAATATCTCTGTAAGCTTCTTGTCAATTTCATTGTCAATTTCATCCTCCATGAGAAGAATGTGAGGAGCAAAATTAGGGGTGATAAATCAATAACATCTAAACCGACCCGTTTATAGGATCATTTTGGCACCTTGGTCGCCTTAGCATCACCCTACTGTCATCTATTTGGTCAGTTTTCCATTGAAGTAATATTATTTTAGAAAAATTGTGCATAGACAAATAAGCATCTGCAGTGACCATTTTTGTTCAGTTTTCCATCTATTTTTTCTAAAATAATTGTTCAGTTTTCCATTTTTGTTCAAGATTTTAGAACAATGGATGACAGTGACCATTGAAGATTTTTGTTCAAGATTTTAGAACAAAAATGGATGACAATTTTCCATCTATTATTTCTAAAATAATTGTTCAGTTTTCCATTGAAGATATATTTCAATAGTACCACAGACAAATAAGCATCTGCAGTGACCTAAATGGTGGTATACTAAAAAGTATTTAAAGCAATATATGTAAGTAACAGTCACAAATCAATAGTTCAAAACAACTAACTACAAATATATAGTATAATTCCTTAACCATTTCAGTACCTTAAGTCTTAGAACAACATCAACTGCAAGACCAGCAAAGTATTCCTTGACCTGGGAAAGTATTTCTGAACTCAACTTTGTCATAGCAATGTTCATCAGATCTGCTCTAAACCTATCTGCAGTAACATGCATATGGAAAATAAAGCTGAATATTAGTGGTGTGATTCAATTTATGGGAGCTGTGATTCTGTGATTTATGGGTTATGGGTTGAATATATGTGGTTTGGTTTGATTTGGAAAATGGGTTGGATTCTGTGATTTCTGTGATGTGAATGTGATATTGTAATATTCTGTGATTTCTGTGTTTCAGGAAATATTATATGTGACCCTGCAATTATTTTTTTTTGTGCTTCAGGACTATAGGTGCCGGTTCTTGTAAAGAACCGGCACCTATGAAGCTTCAAAGGTGCCAGGTTCTTTCACTTATAGGTGTCGGTTATTTATAGGAACCGGCACCTATAATACCATATAGGTGCCGGTTAGACATTTACAATCGGCACCTATAGTGTTATAGGTGCCGGTCGAGAAACCGGTACCAATGGCTTTGATCATTGGTGCCGGCTTCGAAACCGGCACCTATAAGGCATCCCGAACCGGTACCAATGTCTCTTTCTGTGGCAGTGGTGCCTGCATAGTGATGTGCATGCATATGTCTGTCTTCCATAACCATGTTTACCCATATCCAGTTCAGAGAAATTTACCCATACCTAAATAACGTGGTTATTATCCAATGGGTATGGGTAAACCATGGATAAGAGAAAAACATCCTTGTGAATCCCACATGTATAAATGGCTTAAAAGTTGCACAAAATTGCTCTTATATATAATAAATCATCCATACAAAATTCAGCCAAACTTGACAAATTTTCGTAATATGAACATGAGTTTAAAAGTTTTAGTTTCGAATTTTACACATACATACCTAATGGGTATGAGTAAAGTAGATAAAAAAGATATTACCCTCCCCAAACCCAAAACTGAAATGGATAATTATTGCTTACCCATACCCTCCCCAACCCAAATAGCATAGGTATAGGTATAGCCGTATGGAGATGAGTAATAGATACCCAATGGTAAGCCTGACATGTATCAACACCAATTAACTAGTAGTAGATGGTACACTGAGTTAGGCTGTGTTCGGGAGGTGAGATTGGGAACTCACCTTCCGCGCACGCAAAATGAAGCGACACATTTTTTATGATTAATTAATTATTTGTTAATTTTTTTTGAAAAATAAATTAATATGATTTTTAAAGCAACTTTCGTATAAATTATTTTTTTAAAAAAACGTACTGTTTAGCAGTTTGAAAAACATGTGCACGGAAAGAGGGAGAGGTGAGCTGGGAAAATAAGGTGAAGAACACACCTTAAATGGGCTATTCAAACTTTCTATGCAGACAGTTGCACAATTAACTGAATCATCACATCATTGACTTATTCGGCTGAATAGATACTGTGCTGCAAAAAAATTCTAGTCCTACTGCTTGACTAGTTTATCTACCTAGATGACAACCGGTAATTTATTCTACTCTTTAAACAATTCACAATTTAGCTATACAAGTTGTTGCTCGGCACAAATAATTGACTAGCAAATTGTTACCCACGTTTTATAATGCATTCTACGAGGAAGATGTAGCAACTATAAGCAAGGAAAGGAAGACTTCAAAGTGATGAATTTTCCTTTTTTAATTTCAAGTAGCCATGGGTCAACTGCAAAACAGAAGAGTCATATGGCATTTTGGTATGTCCTCATGAAGTTCATATTAAAATCAAAAGGACCACCAAGAGAGCGCAAATAAACTAGAGGGATACTTAGAGATGGAAGAGACATTGCAAAAGATGCTTGAAAAGAACCAACTTTTCATCGATCACTCCTCATAAGTTGGTCGGGTTACATCGCTAAAGCTCTACAAGTTCAGGCATGGCGGGCCTTGGGAAATTATCTAGCACTAGCACACCAATCCCAGGTTATGTCATCGTTATTCCTACCGCATAATGGTGTTTAGGATATCTGCTGTCCGAAAATCAATGTTGGCTCATTGCCGGCGGCTGTTCTGATGAGCATCTCCATTCATAATTAATGGAGAAAACACTGTAACTATCGAAAAGCTTGATTCAGTAAAAAAGCTTTAAACATCCTGTATCTGTCAGTTCAATTAAGTTTCCCATAATATATTAATGGCATCTGTGCTACAAGTACAACAATAAGAAAGACAATATGAAGAAAAAATAAGCCACCGTAGATTGATCACTATAGTAGAGTTAGGTACAGGGATTAGTTGGCCTCTTCAGATAGCAACCATGTGCAGAAGAAAAATACAGAATGCACAAGCAGTGAAGCATGACCCGTGCTTATTTGTAAAATTTGCATGTGTCTAAGACCACTAGTAAATCGGTAGGTCAGGGAAGAAAATGTAGGATCGAACAACCAGAACTAAGCCAACTAAAGAAGAATGAATGGTTGGAGTATTCAAAAACCTAAAACTTTTGCGGAATAAAAGTTACCCTTGTTGCCGATGAAGATCAGTCTGACTGGAGTTGATATGCCAGTCTGACCACGCGAAGACCTTCGGTCTGACCAGCTTTGATGCTCCGGTCTGACCACTCAATTCGTTGTCGTCATCGGTCTGACCGCCGTAGCCTTGCCAGTCCAACCGGTGTAATGCCGCAAGTCTGACAGCCGGTGTCTCGTCGATAGGATCACGAAACCCAAGCAAACATAAATAGAAGATCTCTTAAAGTAGATTGAACTTTATTGCGACTATATATGTTTACAATGTGCAACAACAACACTCCTCTCAAAATCTCAAATAAACTCAAAAGTCTAACTTTTCTCTAAACTTAACTCTCACAAAATCGATACCGAGAGGCCTCAACCACCCTCTCTATTTATATCCATAGATACATGGCCTAAAGCCACGAATCCAACTCATAGCAAAAGTCCTAATGCCCTAGGAAACATTCCCGTACAAGAAACAAACTTTACAAAACCAATCATACCAAATGTAGACTCCTTTCAAATTTGACTCCTCATCCCATACGCACACACTACCTCCATCGTATGCCATATGGAATCTCCATCAACCACGTGCATTGATTTTTAGCCTAAGCATCCCGCATGATATTCTGATCGTCCGGATGTCATCTTTTCCCAAATTAACTCCAGATCCATCACCGGCAATGCTCTCCCGAGGTATCAAGACTCACCTACACATGAAACAAACAAGAAACCATATCCGAGTACAAGTTCTCTTCAACTTAACTCAATGTTAGCACACAACAGTATTACATACACATGGAAATCATCTCGAAGTTATAATCATGAATTAATCATAGATATCCAAAGAAACAACCCAAAACCGAAACCGATAAACGCCGGCCAGTCAGACCGTTGGGCTAGCCAGTCTGACCGCTCACTACACTCCGGTCTGACCTGCCCAGCCTAGCCAGTCTGACCGCAACCGTCAAACAAAAGCAATCCTGTTCATTATATGAAAACCACACATCTCCAAAACCACTTTGGCAATTATCTCCAAATATCAAAATCAAATATCTCAAATACACTAGTACAGATCCTCTCATCTGTGACGAGCCCTCACATGCCTGGACTTCATGGGCCGTCAGAACGAAGTCATCTCAATCGGGCCGAAATTAACACCGTTGTAGATGTACTCGTTCGAGGTGCATATACCACAAGCAATATGCGGATTTAGATGCTTGTCCTGTCTGCAAGGCTTCTCGATACAAGCGAAAGAAAAGTGCGGGGGAGGGAAAGAAGTTAAAGCGGGGTGGTCCGGCAAAGGTTGTATGGTATCTACCTATCATTGATCGTTTCAAGAGAATATTTGCCAATCCCAAGGAAGCAAAGTTAGTACGTTGGCATGCCTTAGAGAGAAGGAATGACGGTTTGCTAAGACACCATGCGGATTCGATTTAATGGAGGAATATCGATCGAAGGCATAAAGACTTTGTTGCCTACCCCAGAAACATGAGTATATGTTTGTGTACGGATGGCATGAATCCTTTCGAAGACATGAGTAGTTCTCACAGCACTTGGCCAGTTCTTATTGCAAACTATAACCTCCCACCATGGTTGTGCTTCCGAAGAAAATATATTATGTTGTGTTTGTTAATCCAAGTTTCAAAACAACCCGTCAATGATATCGATGTGTTCTTAGAGCCTGTTATCGGTGATCTTGAGATTCTCTAGAAAAAAAGGTGTGGAAACTTGGGATGCATATGGTCAGGAAAACATCAAGCTACGAGTTCTATTGTTCTGCACCATTAATGATTATCCCACACTCGGTAATTTTTCTGGACAAACCGTGAAAGAAAAGAAGGCTTGCTCTGACTGTATGGAACATACATGCAGCAGGTGGCTGAAGAAATCAAGAAAGATGGTTTACATGGGTCATAGGAGATGGCTCCCACTACGCCATGCCTTTAGAAGAAAGAAAAAATTTTCAACGGTAAGAGAGAATTTGGGTCTGCTCCCACTACGCCGATGAATCATTCATCCTAGTGAAGCAGGTCGAGCAGATTTTCTACATAAAAGACTCCGCAAACAAGAAGCTGCACATCGTTAGGGATGGCAAGCGAAGAATTGTTGGAGTTGACAACGTCGTCGATGAAGAAGAATACAACCAGAATCTTCATGTGACACCTCAGATCGACCTTGACGATGATCCCGAAGACGATGTGGCATACACTCGTTCAGACCATTTAGAAGGCATGTCCTTGTAAATGAAGTCTTTGTAATTTGCAAATTGTTATAAGTAATGAAGTATTTTGTTTCAAGCCATTCCAGTAACTTAAACCATGTTTAATAGGGCATTTGTTAATTACACGTGATTATTATAATTTAATAACAATTTTATACTATTTTAACAAGGCATATTTTAATTACATTTGATTTTTAAAATTTAATAGCAATTTTACACTATTTAAAAAAGTGATTTGTCAATTATATGTGATAAATCAAATGTAATAGTAATTTTAAATCCGGTATAAGTTAATTATAAATGATTTTTATAACTTAAATATCATTTTTAAATACAATTAATAAGGAATATTCTAATTCTATAGTGGGATGAGCTCATCTCTATCGGGCATATAACTAACGCCCATCAGAGATGACATAAACTTTATCGGGCGTATTATTGGTGCCTGTCACGGATGAGTTCATTCATAGTGGGCGTAGTACTTGTGCCCGTCACGGATGTGTGTCATCTGTATCGGGCATAGTACTTGTGCCCGATAGTGATGAGCTTTGACTAGGGTTACTAAGTGTCCAGATCCAGATCTCACTCTCACTCTCTGTCCCGACCACCGCCGCCGCCTCCTCCCTCCAAGATCCGCCTCACCGACCGCCGCCTCCTCCTCCTCGCCGCCGCAGCCACCTCGCCGCCGCCGTCTCCTCCTAGACGCCGCCGCCTCCAATTGAAGAGTAAGATATTTTCGTGCCTTTAATCCCATTAGAAATTCTAACAAAAGATTTTGGCGATTGAATTTTGGAAGTCTCTTATACTGCTCTAAGCGTATGTACATGCGTGTATATATGTCACTATAGGGGTTTCGGGGAGTTTGCACTTGGTGAGGTAGATGAATAGTTGTAAGTGAGAATTAGATTATTGGGTGGGCTGGCTGGCTGAGCCAAGCCACTCAAGCTATTTGTTGGCTCATAATTAAGATGTAGTACATTTTAAATTTTCAAAATTAATGTTAGACTATTTTAAGTGTTTTTTTATTTTTTTAGCTTTTAAATTGCTAAGAATATATATATATATATATAAGTCTTACGCTAAAAATATTTTTTGTTAGCTCGTTTAATTTTATATGGTTCATTGGTCGCAGGTAACCAAAGAGAGACTATGTCCATTCTTTGTATCGGGCGTATTTGTCTCTAATATATCTTAGTCTCTACAATGTTTAATTAATATATAGTATTTGATTGGAAGATCAATATATTATTGTTTTATCTATAATTCACTCAAAAGTTCATGCTACAATGTTAAAAGGCTCTACAAAGTGAAATCGTTGAAATCATATGGGGCAAACCGTCCCTTTACCCATCTGTCTCTCGTCGCCGCTAATGTCGATATCTTCTGTTCCCAAAAACAGCCATTTTCACCATTCATTCCAAAATTTCAATGCTTTGAAGGTTGTGATGTCTGTACAGTGTACGTGCTGAATCCAAACATGCCTACCAACAAAAGTGAAGCTGTCCAGTTTTGTTTTCTCAAAATGTTACTTTTGTGCGGAAAATGGGGAAAACTCTACTAAGAGACCATTGTTCCAATATAGATACTCCGTAACTTTAGGAATGCACATATCAATTTTGATATTGTGGTTTGCTAATGGAATTCTGTTTAAGAAAAGTATGAAAATAAAACTCGAAGCATATGAAGACACATAATTCCTGGGTATTTGGATAGTATACATGGTTAACATATGCACATAAAAACTATTTTGACAAAAGCATTTGAATGCTGAAATGATAAATAAACTGAAACGGAGGAAGTAAGCATATTATATATCGAACTTCTAAAACTTGAAGTACTGCATTTGGTAGTGCTTATTACATATATGTTTTTTTCTCTTCTTTTATCGGCCCAACATATTTATGTATAGAGGCCAAACGCTGGTATACATGTGTAGCATACCTTTTTTTAACTTTCTTGTCGTATAATAGTTATATAGAAAATGTCGCAGCAAGGCGAACCCATGTCAGCGACTACTAGTGGGACAACATCGAGCCGGGCTCCTAGGACCCAAAATAAAATTCCTAAAGAAGTATACACCATAACAGAGGTGGACGATGTGGGATTTCCGATGGCTCCTGCGAAAGATGTCAAAAAGTTCTCAAAGATATGCGGAGTCCTAGGGAGGCGGAACTTCACCATTTTGAAGGACCACATCGATCTGGTCCCACAGGCAGAAAAAGATGAGGCCTGAAAGCAGTTCAAGGAAAGCTTCGAATACCCCCCAGAGGCCGAGGCAAGACTCAAGCGGCAGGCTATCCGCAAGATGGGCAACTTGTGGAAAAATTTCAAGACCACGCTGGTCACCGACTACGTCCTCAACCCTGCCCAACCAGAACCATTTGGGAGGTACCCGTTCATCACCCGGGTCGTCTGGGAAGAGTTTCATGCCGCCAAATCAACCCCTGAGTCTCGGGCAAAAAGCGAGGCCTATAGGGAGTTGCAGGCAAAAAACCTCCACCCACACCGGCTTGGCACCGGAGGCTACGCTGGGACGCTGGAGGAATGGGAGAAGGAAGAAAAAGCTACTGCGGAATTTAACACGCCGCCAGTTCTTGGTGATATCTCGACCACCCAAGCAAGGAACTGGGCAAGGGCAAGGGTGAAGAAGAATAGTGATGGAACACTTACGTTCCCAATTCCCGAAGATCAAGCGGTGTACCAGAAAATCGTAAGTTCAACACATAGAATATGTTTCATTAGGTTGTATTGTACTCTTGATTTAATTCATCCTAACTGTACCGCAGGTCGACCTGACTACTGAGAAACAGTCCTCCCAAGAGGTCTGCTCACAAAGACGCGAGGATGACATCCTCACGAAAGCGTTGGGAACCGAAGAACACTGTGGACGGACAAGGGGCATTGGCTCCAATGTTCCATGGAAGCTTGGGTTTCCCCAATACGCATGACAGTACAAGAAGCACAAGCTTTCAAAGGCACAAAAAGATGCACGTCTTAATGAACAACTTCGGGAGGAGATTAGAAACGAGCTCCAAGAAGAGTTTGATGAGAAGTTGTTACATGTGGAGGCTCTGGTGGAGGCACGGTTCAGGGAAAACGAGCCCGCTACCGCTCCCATAGTAGAAACGAGCCCCACGCAGAGGCGTAGCAGCTGCACAACAACTGAGGAGGCGGCACAACAACCACTAGCCCCCGCTGTGGTGGACCACATAACGGTAAAACCAACAAAAAATGTATATGTTGTCTTAGCATCACAGTACATTATAACATATTCTAAGGACACGTATGAATCTATCGCAGGGACCCACATCGTGCACCCTAGTCATTAGGGTGACACATGCATTTGCAATTGCTGTCACAGAGGGTCTTGCGTTCAAGCCTACACCGTAGACCTGAGTGCATGGGGGGCAGCTGCTAGCTGGCCATGCCAAAGTTCAAGTGGACATGGTGAAGCCCGATTGGGTTGGCTTCACTCTCCCGCACCGACCAAATAACGAGATTCTGACCCTTGGAGCTGCACGTGGGACCTTTATCCAATGGCCTAAGCACAACATTCAGATCAATATAACTCCTAGACCAGCACCAAGTGCTCGTCCGCCGCCGCCGCCGCGTCCCCCTCCAACTCTTGTATTTGCCCTTCCTGCCGTTGAAGAAGGAGATCAAGATTTTCAATTGCAGTATGATACAGATTTTGGGGATGATAGTACGGAGGTCAATAGCAGAGCGCACCTCCCCCCTCCTGCCAAAAAAACCAAGAGGGTGAAATCTTCTCTACCCCAGCATGAAACATGCAGAAGAGCTGCTAAAAGGGGGAAAGGAAGAGGAAAGGTGGAAGGGCCGCTTCTGGCTCCGAAGAAGCTAGATCTTGGCAAGGCGCCATCAGCTCCTCCTAAGTCTCCGATCGAATTCACATTAGGCATGCCATTGGTCAGAGACGACACCTTATCGAAGATGGGCCCTGCATGCAAGGAGTTGCACGAGTACTACATGGAGAGGTCCAACGCAAGGAGGAAGCATAGAGAGACCTCCATGACGGGCCACCACGATAGACAGCCGTTCCTCGGCCCTGAAGCCTTCATCGTCATAGACTTTAAAGATGTATGAGACCTCTACAGGGTGCGAGCGATTGACACCAACCTCCTTAAGTGCTACTCCTTGTAAGTATTCTTGCATACACGAGATATGGTAATAACTATCCATATATTACGCTTACCCGAATTATTGTCTTGCTTCTAGGTTAACTTGAAAGCATGTCCATCGTAATGCACCCCATGTTGCCTTACTCAATCCAGCTGTCATCAACGAGACAACTATGAACAACGATCGAGCCAATATGGTAGAATATATTAAGGACTGCTTATGGTCCCGTCAAGACAAGTACTTCATTATGTGTGCCTACTCTCAACAGTAAGCGTGTACCCTACTTAGAATCAAATGCGCGACACGTATAGCTTTAGTATTTAACTTGTAATTGATTAATGTCGCAGGCGTCATTGGATTCTTCTGGTCATAGTGCCGAAGTGGAGTTTGGTATACTACCTTAACTCCAATATCAAAAAAGACATATACGATTGGTCGGCGATCAAAGCTGCCTTGAACGATGTTTGGGACCAATACGTGGCAAAACGCGGGAGGCATAAGGAAGGGCATCCCACACTCGGTCACAAAAAAGACTTCCTAATACGTCAACACGTCAACAAGTTGGCAACCAGTGTGGGTTCCACATCTGCCATAACATGAGGAGCCTCATAGACAAGGTGACATTGCTCGACCTTGAGGCGTGTGCTTCAATTGTTTATATACATAGGATGACAACTTTCCAAGTATGTATACTAACTTGGCACCTCAAATGCAGGAAAAACTTTTAAGGATTCCAGAAAATAACTTCGATATCATTAGAGAGAAGATAGCATGATTCATACTAGATGATCTCTTGTCACCCAAAAGAATGTTTACAGTCAAGTCCAAGCTAGCTCGTCTCTGAATGGTTGAACATTTGCAATGCATGCGACAAAAATTTGATTTATGTAAATATTCTTTGTAATACAATTCTGCGTGATGTTCTGTATATATATGTATTTCTAATTACATATAAACTTGTTTCAATTTATAACTCAGTTTTATAGGTTTTGATGCATGTCGGCGGTTTGGAGAGCGAAAAAGGATCTGAATGACATATATATGTGAATGTATATATGTTTGATTTTGTGAATTGGCTATGCTGTGATGGAATATGTGATTGGACTGAAATATTGAGCGGATGCTGGGAATGGGGTTGTAGGGAATGGGACCATACATAAATACTTCTGTCATTTTTGCAGTGGGCATGGCTAGCAAAGGCCTGAGGCTAGCCAAAAAAACAAATTTTATTTTTTTTCTGACATATTCATCCCTGACGAACATTTTAAAAATGCCCGAAAGAGATATTCATCTGTGACGGTCTTCAAACAAAGACCGATAGAGATATAGTCATCATTGACGGGCTCTTAGTTTAAACTCGATAGAGATAAGTCATCCGAACCAAGACTATTTTGACTCAACAGGTGGGTCAAATCTATCGGTGATGGGCTGTTCCTTAAGGCCCGATTGAGATGGTTAGTCATCGGTGACGGGATTAGTAATTTGCCCGATTGAGATTAGTCATCCGTGACGGGCTTCTACCTAACCTGCTTTGACTTGTATTGCTTGGTCAAACTTATCTGTGACGGGCTACATTGTTAGGTCCGATTGAGATAACATCCATCCATGACGGCCTGGTGCCCGATTGAGATATTTTCTCACGTCACTGACCTTTGCTTAGTGACGGAGCTCCTACCCGTTAGAGATGACGCTTGAAACCCGTTAGAGATAACCGATCCCGTGCTAGTGATGCCAAATGTTCATCACAAATTAATAATGAAAACAAACTTTGATTTTACAGAAAAATGTGATACAACATACAGGGGTCACTACAAAAAGTGATGGAAAAAAGATCTCGGGCTCTCATGTTCTCTAAAACACAACACAAAGAAACAAAACCCCAGATTCATCGCTTCCGGTTATGTATGATATAGGAATGGTAGGCATCGGGAACACTTCTTGAATTAGGTTATCAATTTGTGCCTGTTTATCAATGATTACCCTGCCCAGCGAGTATGATGTCCCTTGCTCAACTTCTTCGAAGAGGATATTATCTCCCTTGCTGAATTTCTGCGTCTTTGGACGATGTGTCAAGAAGGCTAGTGCCTGTTCACCAATGATTACCCAACCAAGATACTGAGATGTTGGACATCAATGTCAATCGATTGTAATTGTAGGCTGTATAACTACTCTTTTCCATGAATCAAAGAGAAAAACTACAGGCTCTGAATTTGCTTTGTTTTACACAAGCGTTCTGCTGAGCAATTGAAGAGTTAGTTTTCTAGCCTGATCTTAAAATACAGTGTAGTCGATCAAAGTCTGCTTCTGTTCACTGTGGACAGAATTAATAAGCACATGAAACATCAAGGCATAAGTACAGACAAGTTTGATATTATTGGCAATTGATATGAATATTAGAGGTTCCTTTCACAATCTTCCTTCTGCCTAAGGCTGAGGGGCGCTTTTTTTTTTTCTGTTTCACAGTATTGGCAGTATATATATTCATACATTCAGTTTGATTTATAATTAAATTGGACTGAAAATTTGACAATTTGACTCTTGAGAAAAACTTATTTCAAAAATGAACCACGGCTAAAACTTATTACCAAAATGAATCAGGAACTCAGCATCAAGTTCTACGACGCTGAGATTAGACCGTTCGGAGCTAGGTTAACTAGTGCTGAATGCCATGCCCTCGTGGCGCGGACGCCAACTCAGCCTACCTACGTGGCAAAGGTCAGTGCCGCCTATCACGGTGCTGAGGCGCCCGTCATCAGCCCCAGGTTCATTGTCTCTGATGTAGTGAACTTTTATCCCCACCCTACAATCTTTCTATAGCAATATGAGCAAGGAGAACCCTACGTCCCTGATCAATATTGAGAAAATTTAACATCTTCAAAACAGTATCTTTAGATATCAAAATTTTATACTGAAATACCTAGTAACTAGAGTTAGTAACTGAAGATACCAAGTTTTATATTAAAAAATATGATACCTCATGATACTTTTTCTTAATTACCTCATCATGTCAGCTCTAAAATGACCCGGTTTGTTTATGCATCTTGTTGCTCTCTGGTCCTAAATTTTTAGATTTTCACGCATCTAGTTTACTGTTATCCCAATGTCCGATCCAATATTGAGATGAAGTGTGCATGATTCAAGCACTAACCCGTGTATGTCACAAGCACGTATATGTTTTTCCGTTTACTCCTTGTTACTTCTGGTAATTAAATCGGGTAGTTGTACAACTGTACATCATAGATGCATATCGTTTCATCTATATGAAAAACGGAAAATCAAAAGCATCGCATGATTCGATATATTAAGAACAAGCCATATTCCTTTTTTTTTTACAATTTATTAATAAAACATCATTTTTGTACATGGAGAACACATATGTGTCACTGCGCACGCACGCCACACTCATACTCATGCAGATATATCCGTTAACGCATGCTTAAAAATACGAAGATTAGAAACAAATCTTTATTCTCGGTATATATTTGTAATATTCATAGGCAACCCATTGGCCGGTAGAGTCATGGACACCCGGCACTGCTACCACACAACCGATGCTTCCTTGAACACATACTTTTGGCTCTTGTTCACGCATAAACACCTAGCAAAGACATAAACTTTGTGAAGTCTGCTTAATTAATTAACAAATACATATCACACCTATGGATGTAACAAGCTGGAGGTGACAGAATTCAGCTCCTAATGGGTTGACGCCATACTGGTAGCAGTGTTTTGCAATCAAATTTCGTAGTCGTTAGTCAACTGTGCTTTCATACTACTTAATCAGATTCACGACAACTATTCGAATATAAAGTGAGGATCAGAGTCACAGTTGATCTTCAGGCAGTACAAGCACAAAGAACACTTACTTTTTTAATAGTGAGAATAAATTTCATTAAACTACACATAGGAAATACTTATGCAACAGAAACACTAAACATCACAGCTTCACAGACTTTTGCAGCTACAATCAAAATTCAGATATTTCGCGGTCAGCCATGTTCATAATTATAGTGTTGTAGCTCTCATAATTGCTCTGGTTAATGTTTTTGCCAAATGCATTTAGAAAGAATGTCGAGGACATTGGGCCGGAAGGCAGAGGCCTATAGGCAGCGCACGCCAGTTAAGTTAGAGATAACTGTAGGATCAAACAAGACCAAACAAACCGACCAAGGGAGGTGAATGGTAGGAAAAACCAAAAACCAAAACTTTTAACGAAAATATAATCTGATGAAGTCGCACCAATCAGACCGATGTGGCGCCGCCGGTCAAACCGCTGCACTGCCGCCAGTCAGACTGCCTCCAAGCTGCCGGTCAGACTGTCGGGAACCGGAGAAAACACGTATCGACGAATTCTTGAAAGTAAATCAACTTTATTACATCAATATGTGTTTACAAAGTGCATCTAAAACACTCCTCCCTCAACTCTCGAATTAGATTGAAGCCTAGAAACAAACCCTAACTTTTCTCTCCCAAAAAGTCGATATATTTCTAGCTTCAACCTCTTATCTATTTATACCTAAAATCTACTACTCAAAGTAGGTGTACAACTCCTAGTAGGAGTAGAACTCCTAGTTCCACTAGGACTCAAACCCTCACTTTCCAAATTAAATTACAATTTACCAAATTATAATTCTCTCAAACTCTCTCAAAAAATCCAGTCGCATTATGCATCGGCACGCATACACCACATATGCATGCAGTACTATCATGCTACAGTACCTGGAGTACTGTAGTAACCATATACTCCTGTTCAATTTTTCTTCCTATTTCCTTCGCGAACACTGACGCTTGCACGCACACCTCGTGAAGCCCGTTGCGAAGATCTCTCCCACACGATGTCTATCCATCGTGTGCCATCTTGTATCCAACTTCGTCACCCGGCATCCTCGATCGTCTAGACCTCACTCCTCCCTGACTCTAGTCCCGATCCTACCGTTGACCGAAGTTGATCTCCAAGACTCCTGCACACAATCAAACACAACCGTTTCTGGGCACAGATATCACAACCTGACCCACATTAGTCACACGTACTCACACCAACATCCACAAATATTTTCAAACCAATTTATCGAATAAATCATTTGTGAAGCCAATTGTTCATCACAAAATATTAATGATGACAATGATTTCACAATCTCCCCCTTGATGACCACATTGGCAACATGTCCAAAATGCAAATTTTTGTTTTTGAAAAATAAAAACAAAAATCACAAAAGTGAAAAAGAAAAACTCTTCCCCTTTTTAAAAGAAAGAATTTCTCCCCATAATTGCAATCAAAGCACATAATTGACTATTTTTAAAATCGAAACAATTCAATTCGCTGGCTTTCAAGAAGCATGCATTTTGCATATTTCTCTCCCCCTTTGACAATAATTTCATCAAGAATTTTAAAAAAGAAATAATAATCAATAAAAAATGCCATGATATCATGATTGCTACTTGTAATAACCAAATTTTTATTTTTTATTTTGTGATTTTTTTCTTTCAAGAGTTTTGAAGTGTACCTAAAGCAATTCATGATCATGTGTTGCAAGACAAAAGAGATAAATTCATCAATTAGCTAACAAGCATGTATTAGAGTATAAACATGAATCAAAGATTTTATAATTAAGTTCAAATCAGCAATAAAGATTCATGTATTCAAGCAATTTATAATGCAACATATTCAATAGCACATAGGTTGAAAGAAAAACCCCTACACATATAACTATTGCATTATTACTCTTTCTCAAATTAACTCCTTCTAAAAATAATAACCAAGAGAACTTTCAGCATTTATTTGAGTTTTTTGTGCTCACTTTTACATTAAACATTTGATACAAAATCTCTCAATTATTTCGGATACGTCCTTGTTGTTAAGACTGTTTCCAAGGATTCAGTACCCATTATTTTCCTCACCGCGAATACGTCCTTGTCATCAAGACTGTTTCAAAAAATTTGGTATTCATTTTTTGCTCTTAAAAGCAATATGTGCACTTACGGCATTTGAAACAAAGAGCAACTTAAGTAATAATACAACAACAAACATATATATAAGCATTAATCATCCAAACTAAGCACTAGCTTCAACATTGTATATTTTCTTAATTCAAGTAAAAGAATTAGTGTCATGCATCATCTCATTTAAAAGCAATAACTAAGGCTCATATAAATACTGTAATGCATAAAAGCTAACATAGTAACAAATAGACCTCAATTGTTTTGCTAGCATGCACAAGAATATACTAGAGGTATAAACCAAAGCTCTTATTTTTCTTATTTTCTATTTTTTTAGAATTAAAGCAAATGCATAAAAATAAACATGAATGCATGTAAAAATCACAAACTCCCTCTCAAATTAACCTCCAATTCTCCTCGAAGAAAAATCAAGAAGAAATCAAAGATTTTGAGAAAAAAATCCAATTGCCAACAATATCATCAAAGTGCTCAAGAATTGACATATATTAACTTGTATTATTAAAAACTACTATCTCAGAAACTAGCATATAAAAGGCTAATAAACAAGAAAGTAGAACAAAAATTATGTCAACCCAAAAGTAAATTGATGTTACCTTGAAAAGCAATCACCATCTCCATTGTAAACGCACATGGGGAGTATGACACAAAATACCTACGAACAAGAAGATGTCGAGGCCTCCGTGTTGGAATTAGATAAAAGAAATTTTGAAATCCAACACTAAGTCACACGACCAGTAGAACCAGCAGGTACAAATGCACAAATAAAGTCAGAACCAGACTTACTTGAAAACTTACCATGTCGCTTCACAAAAGTCCGAATTGAATCACGCGCAAAATTACCTCGAGACCGGTCTAACCACTGCTGTCTAGCCGGTCTGACTAGGCCTGGTCGGTCTGACCGCCTGGACACCTGTGGTCTGACCCCCGGCCGTTCTGACCGACTGGTCAGTGTCGGTTTGACCGTGCTCCTTGAACCAAAACCTGATTTTTGTTATCTTTGTTTCGGAAAAGCAATCTCTCTTTCCTTTTTCTGTTTACGGGCAAGTCTAAAACAAAAACCAACCAAATGTCCCTCTTTTCCACAAAAAGAACAAGTGTACTTCTCACGACAAGAAGTTTTTGAAGTAGACGGTTTTGAAATTGATCGTTTCGCAATCAAAGACTTTGTTTCTTGAACCGTTGACGAAAGAGAAGGCAAAATCCCAGTAGATTTAAAAACCATTTTTTTTGGTTCAAGTTTTGTTAAAACTTCACCTTTTCAGTTAAGCTCAAAATAGCTGGTTGGTGATTTGTAAAATAGACATTAGTATCAAAACCTATACCACGATTATAAGTGCTCACTTTTGATTGATCCAAAATCATGTTAAGTTTCTTTTTACCATCAGAAAATCTTTCCAAAGAATTTTTCAAATAAGAAACTTCTTTCGTCAAATTTGTACAATTTTCACAATCAAACAAAACACCTTTGTTCTTGCGACACTTAGAACACGAAAGCAGCTCATCACATTTCACAATGTTTTCCATGTACTCAACACGTACTAAAGCATCTTTCAATATCATTTCATTCAAAAAGCAATTTGAGCAATTTTGTGAAACCAAAGCATCTTTGTGTTGTCTAACCCTTTTTACACTCCAAACATTGAATAAAGAACTTGCACAAAAAGCAGTTTTATATATTTTTTAAAACATTCTTTGTCAAAATCAACTCATCAACAACACGAGCATGCAAAGCAAATCCAAGAGTAAAAGAAGACTCGAGCTTTTTGGTATTGTCAACCTCATATTCCAATTTCAAGCAATTAATAGAATTAACATCTCGTAAAGCATTAATTTTAGAAAATAAAACTTCACAAGATTTGCAATCATCATCATTAGGAATCGAAGATTTTAATCTACCAATTTCAGCATTTAGAATCTCAATAATGTGATCCCTCTCATCAAGCATATTAGAACATGTTTTAAGTTTCTCTGCAAATTTGAAAGCAGCATATTCTAATTGATCATAGCTAAGCTTTTCTTCACTATCACTATCAGATTCATCCTCATCAGAACATGCATTGCGAGCAATAAAAGCTAAATCAACAACATGCTTACCTTTCCCATTGCTCTCTTTTTCTGAGTCTGGTTCATCGCTCTCACAAACTTCTATGAATTCTCGAATTAGCCATTGCATGCAACTCTTCTTCTTCTCCTTTTTGATATTCTTCTTGTCCACTTCCTTCTCCTTGTTCACCTTCTTGCGGTTAGGACAATTGAACTTGATATGATTCAACTCTCCACACTCAAAGCATCGAACGGGTCCTCCTCGCTTCCTGTTTTTTACTTTTTCAAAAGCTCGAGAAACTCTGTTAGCAACAAAAGCCAAGTCCTCCTCACTGAATTTCTCCAGTTGTGTTAACGACCAAATTTGGTAAATCAAGTATTGGATTTGAAGATAGAATCGAAGCGGATTTGGAGGAAGCTGGCGGTTACCAAAACAGAGCAAGAATCGGTTGGTGACCGAATCGGCTACGGTGTGTATCGGCTGGTGACCGAGTCGGCTATCGTGACCATCGGCTGAGACAGAGTCGGACAAGGATAGCCGATGTAGCCGATTCTGATAAGAAGATAACCGAGTCTTTGTCGGGTTCGGTTGATGAGCTTCATAAGGATTCCCACGTACGAATTGGGTCCGAAGAAGGGAATTGTATCTATTAATTAGGATATAATGTTAGTTTCCTAATAGATATTGTCGGTTAGAGTTTGTATTAGGGAATTATCTTCAATATGAGTTGTAATAGAGATAAGAGTCGTGTCCGACAAGGACATATTGTGTAATTATGGGTATAAATTAAACCCAGGTTCGTGTAAAGAAGGAACGAATCAATACAACTACTTCGGCGCATCGCCACCTTTACTCTTTCACTGTTTTTCGACGAGTTCTTGCTTTCGAGTTGGGCTGCATCGGCTTCGATCTCCGACAAGAGGTAAAACTTGTTATGGCAGTTTGCGCTCTCGGGATTAGTGCTTCCATCTTTATGATACTCTGATCCAGTTTGTGTGAATCGTCGAGTTATCATATATATTGTATAATCTGAATTGATATCAATATATAACTTAGATCGGCTGATGTCTGTTTCACAGAATAACTTAGATCGGCTGATGTCTGTTTCACAGAAAAGCAGCCGATAGGGTTATATATCGTTGTTGATCTAGATTATATAATATATCTACCATCTCGAAAAGGTTTTCATCGACTTGATCATCTAGACGTTGTGTTTCTTTACATGTTTGGTGCTGCATCAGTTAGGTTTGACCTACTAAATCATGTTTAGAACCACAGTTTCTAGCCTGTCTATGATTGCTAATAGAGATAGCGTCGGGGTTTCAGCCGATCTTACCTGGTTTAATTATCTTGTTGTCTTGATATATTAAATCTGCCCTTTATATCGAGATATTAACTTAGTAAAATATATTGAGCTTGTTGTCAAATCTGGTTAGGATCATCTTAACATTAGTTTGACGAGTTGTTTAATATATTTTGTTCATGATAATATCTCTGTATAAGGTAGTATCGGAGTACTAGCCGATACATGTTAGATTTACCCAATCGGCTATGCTATGAACTTGTATAATCTATGATTTATAATATATTTGGGCATAAGTGATTTATACTGTCTCAGCACCCTGTCCGATCTATCCCAATCACTTGGTTTAAATATATTTTGAGACTTAGATTATATTTTGTTGATATCTACAGCCGATTGAGTAGGTTTAGCTTTATCTTGCTTTGTCTGTTATAGCCGATTTAATGCGTCTTGCATCGGCTCAATGCTCAATGATATGTCATCGGTAAGCCAGCCGATCGGCTATCATTGGTGGATTTAACTACGTTTTCTTTCTTTGTTTCTTATTGGTTGCAGGATCAAACCAATTGGCACGCCTAGAACCCAAAAGAAATCTTTGGACCTGCACTGGAGTTAAGCAGATCTCCCAGGCCAGTGTGTGTTTTTTGCATCAACAGAGGGCGACAGGCGTGACCTTCCCGCAGTGGCCCCGGGGCCATCCTGGGGGTCGGGGGCGCCTGGCACCGTCGGACAAGCAGGCGGAGGGCCAGCTCCGGTCGTCGGGGGCCTTAGGCCGCCGTTCGACTCGGGGGCCTCTCCTCCCTGCTCTCTCCTGGGTCGAGTCGACACAGGGTGGGGGCGCGCGGAGCGAGGGTTGTCCTCGTCGCGCTCCACGACCAACGCCGCGCTGACTACCTGCGGGGTTGCCGCCAGGTAGAGTAGCAACGGCTCATCTGGCTCCGGGGCGACCAGGACTGGGGAAGAACTGAGGTACACCTTCAATTGAGTGAGGGCCCGCTCAGCCTCCTCCGTCCAGGTAAACGGCCTGGAGCGTTTGAGGAGCTTAAATAGGGGTAGCGCCTTCTCTCCCAGCCTCGATATGAATCGACTTAAGGCGGCCATGCAGCCGGTGACGCACTGCACATCCCTAAGCTTGCTGGGGGGGCGCATCCGCTCTATAGCTCGTATCTTCTCGGGGTTGGCCTCGATGCCTCGGGTAGAGATCAAGAACCCGAGAAGCTTGCCCGCAGGCACGCCGAACACGCACTTATCGGGGTTCAGCTTTATGTGGGCGAAGCGGAGACTTTCGAAAGTTTCCGCTAAATCCGAGAGCAAGGTCTCTTGGTTGCGTGTCTTCACAACCAAGTCATCGACATAGGCCTCAACGTTGCGTCCTATCTGACTACCCAAAGAAATACGAGTAGTACGTTGAAAAGTAGGACCTGCATTCTTTAACCCGAAGGGCATAGTCGTATAACAATAAGTTCCTATGGGGGTAATAAATGCAGTTTTCTCCTCATCCTCCCTAGCCATGCAAATCTGATGATAACCAGAGTATGCATCTAGAAAACACAAAAGGTCGCACCCCGCGGTGGAGTCGACAATCTGATCTATGCGTGGCAGGGGATAAGGGTCCTTAGGACATGCCTTGTTGAGGTCGGTGTAGTCGATGCACATCCGAAGCTTGCCGTTCGCCTGGGGGACGACGCCCGGGTTCGCAAGCCACTCCGGATGGATGACCTCACGGATGAATCCGGCCTCCAGAAGCCGCGCCACCTCCTCGCGGATGAAGGCTTGGCGTTCCGGGGCCTGCCGCCGCACTTTCTGCCAGACCGGCCTTGCGCCCGGCCGCACGGCGAGACGGCGCTCAATCACCTCCCTGGGGACCCCAGGCATGTCCGCCGGTCTTCAGGCGAAGACGTCGGCGTTTGCCCGCAGGAAGGAGACGAGCGCGTCTTCCTATTTGTCGTCCAGGAGACCACCGATTCGTGTGGTCTTGGACGGGCCGTCGCCCAGGGCAACCTCCTTGACCGGGACCTCATCGCACGTGACCATCCGCTGCCTCGGGGCGGGCGAGACGGAGGTGCTAAGCCTCTCGTCGCCACCCGCGGGCTTGGACGCCGCGGCGAGGTGGTCCGCGCGCTGCTCCATACAAGCAAGCGCGACTTTGAGGTCGCCATGGACGGTGATGGGGCCACCGGGGCCCGGCATCTTCATCTGGAGATAGGCGTAATGGACCGCCGCCATGAACTTCACCAACGCGGGCCTCCCCAGGACCGCGTTGTAGGGCAGACTGAGGTCCGCCACATCGAAGTCCACCCGCTCCGTGCGGAAGTTGGCGGGACCACCGAAGGTGACCGGGAGGTCGATATGACCCAGCGGCCAGGTGTGCCCTGGCGTCACGCCGATGATCGGCTGGGACGGTCGGAGCACTATCCCCGGGGCCTTGATGGCATCAAAGGCTGCGGGGGAAAGGATGTTGAGGGCTGCGCCCCCGTCTACGAGGACACGCCCCAACTTCACATTGCAGACGGTGGGGGAAACCACCATCGCGATCTGTCCTCCCCGGGCAACGCATGGCGGGTGGTCGGTCTGGTCGAAGGTTAGGGCGACCTTCGACCAACGCGCCCGCCGCGTCGCCTCGTGGGTAGGGGCCGCGACCAGAAGCTCTCGCTTCATGGCCTTGAGGCTCCGGCGAGAAGCGTGAGCGCACGCTCCCCTATCGGCGGTGGCGACGGTGGCCTCAGGCTCCTGAAAGCCCAGATCATCATCGCCATCGCCGGTGTCCTCGGCGGGGGCCTTCTGCTTGGCCTCACCTCGCCGGTTGCCGGTGGGAGCTGCCGGGGCCTTGCCCTCACGGCGCTCCTGCCTTCTCTCCTCCTCCCACTTCCTCGTCCGCTCAGCCAAGCTTTTGACCGCGCGGCAGTCCGCGAGGTCATGGAGGGAGGTGTTGTGCACGGTGCACCACTTGCCGGTCGGGCGCTCCCTGCTGGGAGCACCGGCCTCCTTCTTTTCGCCATTCGCAGGCCTCCCCTTTCGGGGGGCCCGCGAGGCGCCTTCGACGGCGAGGACGTGACCCTCATCGTCGGAGAGGGCCGACCTCTTCTTCTTCCTCCTATCCCGTCGCCCAGATCGAGCGGCGGACCCGGGGGCGACCGGAGCTGCCACGCCAGAGCTGGAGGAGTTCTAGGTCCAGGCCTCCTCCTTGCGAGCCACACGGTCCGCGAGCTCAAAAAGCTGCGCGGTGGTCTGGGGCTCCTTGGAGGCGATCTTCTCGAGCATGCGGTTGTGCCGCACGCCCCCCTGGAACGCGTAGATCACCGCGTGTGCGGGGATGCATGGTATGGTGTTGCGGACGTGACAGAACCGCTGAATGTACGAGCGAAGAGACTCAACGTCCCTCTGCTGTACCGCGTGCAAGTCCGCTTCTTCGCCTGGGCGCGGATATGTGCCCTGGAAGTTCGTAGTGAACTGCTGGCACAAATCCTCCCAGGAGTGGACCGACGCAGGTGGCAGGTTCATCAACCAACCCCGCGCCTGGCCCTTCAGGGCCATGGGGAAGAAATTCGCCATGACCCTGTCGTCACCCCCCGCGGCTTCTATCCCTGTCGTGTAGATCTGGAGAAACTCAGCTGGGTTGACGCTTCCATCATATTTTTCGGTGATGGTGGGCCGGAACCTTGGGGGCCAACGGACATTCCGAAGGCTCGCCACAAAGGCTCAACAGCCGGCACCGCCGACCGGGGACACGGGGGGCCGGCCCCCGTGACCGGACCGAAGTGGCGCTTCGGACAAGGAGGCGCCCTCCGTTGCGTGGGCGGCGCGACGAGCGTCGCACCGGCGCTCGATATCGAGCCGGGCATCCGGCCCCCTACACACATCTTCTTGGGTCGGAGGCGTTGACGAGGGAACGGCGGACGAACGGCGTGTATCGGCCGTCATTCGCCGTGCCCTCTGCCTCGACGACATGGAGCCGGCGGCGGCAGCGCCAGAGGTCCCGGCGGCGGAGGACCGCCCGCCGGCGCCTAGGCGCTGCTGCGCCGTCATGACCAAGTTGGCCACGTCATCCAGCCAACGCCGGGCTGGAGTCTCTGGATCGGGGACAACGGGCAGGTGACGCAGGAGCGCGCCTGCAGCCTGGAGCGCGCCCTGGGGCGTGCCGCCGTCGCCGTAGACGAGGCGGCGACGCGCCCCGCCTCGTCGTCCTCCCCCGTCGCCCGCGAGCGGCGAGGTCGCGGATCCTTCGACCTCCTCGAGCGCCTTCCCCCGCCCAAGACTTCGGCGAGAGGGGGACGGCGGGGTGCGAGCCCGACGGCGCGGGTTCTGCTCCCCGTCATCACCGCTAGTGCTCGGAAAGAGGCTGTGCGCCACTGCCCGTTTGGCCATAGGGCTGACCGGGCGAAGTCCCGCGCACACGAAAGAGGATGAGGGCTTAGAAAGACACGCGCGCCCCCTACCTGGCGCGCCAGATGACGGAGCGTGGAGCTCCTCACCGGGAGACCGTGCGGGGCCCCCTTTGCCAGTTCGGCCGGGGGCGCTAGGTGAGGTTCTTCGCCCTCGATCTGAGGAACGTCAGCGAGAGAGGAAACGCACAAAACACGGGCGACGTAGACAGGTTCGGGCCGCTGAGAAGCGTAACACCCTACTCCTGTGTTCTGGTGGATCTGAGTGTGAAGGGATACAGAGAGAGAGGGAGTTCAGGCCCCAGAGCAAACTGGCCAGAGTCTGAACCAATCCCCCCCCTTTTTTTTTTCCTTTCCTTTCTCTCCCCGCTTTCCTAGGCCTGGGCCTCCTTTTATATGGTAAGGGGCTACCACATGGGCCACGAGCTGCCTAAGAAAGAAAACATTCTTTTTACAATTAGGGTTGTCCTACTGCCGGAAGTGACCTCTGACAGACGCCGCGTCATGCCTCTGCTCAGCCAGCCGGCTTATCCGGGGAACGCCCGTTTCAACCTTCATTAAATGGCGGGCGACTTCCTCGCCACACCCACGCCGAAATCTGGAATGGATCTGACCGGGACTGACATACCAACTCCAGGAGTTAGCACGCCGGCTCCGGCTAGGGGCGAGAGACAAAGGGCTCTCATCATTCTAACGGGACGGGGCGAGGCGTGCCGCAGGCCGCCTGTCGCCACCTAACCCGCGATCTGACCGGTCTGTGCCGGTCACACACCACGACCGGTCACGGACCGGACAGGCATGCGCTGCACCGCATTAAATACGACGTAGTGCGCTCGTCTGAACCGCCATAAATGCGGTTAGGTGAGCCCTGCTGCGCTCACCTAACCCGCACATGAGGCGCCGAAATCACAGGGGGTCGGGGCGCCCCAGCCCTCGGGGCCGAAACAGGGGCGGCCCGACCCCGCGGGGAGACCGAGGGGGGAGCCGCCACGTCACCCTCGGGCCCGACCCCCCGGGGGGACGGGCCACATGGATGACTGCGGCTGCCCAAACCTCTGGCCATGAGACCCCCGGTCCCCTGTCATCGACAGCAACCTTTTTTTTTTGTTTGGTTCCTTCAAATGAAGCCTTAGTGAGTTGGAGTGACGTCATAGTAGCCCATCCTTAAAATACCTATGAACTGTACATTTCGTGCGTAGGACTTCTGCTAGAGAGCGTATAGTACTCCTTCACTTTAAGGGAATATTCAAAACCTGTGACAGATCAACTGCGATCTTTTTACGTCCACAATTCTTGGCCTTCTTTGATCTTACATCAACTGATATTCCAAGTGCATGGCATTGTTTCGCTCTCTTCCAAATACGCCGCACTGTCCAAACACTTACTTTGAACTTTTCAGCCATTATGGTTGTACTATTCCTTTCTAGTCTTCCACGTTTACTTTTCTGAAGCAATTCTGTGTATATATCTTGCCTTTGAGTGTCTATCAAATTTTTGCACTTGTGTGTATAATTTTCATTGGCATTTTGCTCCTTTTCATTAGTTGAGTCATCCAACTCCTCTTGCTCGAAGGCAATGTTCACAGCATTGGTGTAGATGAGATAGGCTTGCAACACCTTCTCCATGGAATCATGGTCATAGGCAAAGGCATCATCAGTATCTGAAATAAATACACAGTGAGTCTATTTTGGCAGTCATACAAATTAAAATGTTTACTTGCTACTCATGCTAGTATGAGTGATAAGATTTGAAGAAAACCTTTACCTAGATGAATTTCCTCTTGTTGTTCACAAGCATCAACATCGACACATGCATTGATTTGTAGGTTGTACTCCTGAACTACATTGGCTTCATGTTCATCTTCCTGAACAACATTGGCTTGATGTTCTATGTATGGCATGGAGTTCAGGTCAGAACATTTTTTGGGGGTAAATATGTTTCTCCAATAAGTATATGGATAATAATCTACTTCGTGATCTTAAAATTAAATAAGATCACCTTGTTCAGTTACTTGTTCTTCCTCATAAACATCGACATTTAGATCAAATTGACGCACAACATGGTTGGCCCTTGCAAGAAATAAGTCAGATTAATGTTAAATCGATTTGTTCTATTGTGACATGTAGGCTTACATAATGGACTAGGAAGTTGAAGTTCAGATTCTCAATGAACAAAACATGGAATTGCAGAATGAACAGGTTTGTACTACGTATACTTTTAGTCTTGAAAGCTATCAAAGATTAATGAAAGTTTCATCCTCCCAAACTGTTAATAGCCCTACACAATTTGGATAAGTTTGAACATGGAATACACACTAACCTGGATGCATTTAATATTGCTCAACAGCTTGAGAGTTGCCATTTTCTTGGTTCAATCCCTAGATAAGAGGCATTTTTTCCTCCACGGAAGCATTCAGCTCAAGTACTGTTCTTTCATCTTCCTCATCTGGTGGAGCATTCAGATCAATGGCCATCATTGTTTTTTCTCTATATGTTGTGCTTCACATGATGATTAACTGAATGGCAAAAGTACCCAGCTAGTTTATTTTATACTCCTAGGAGCCGAATAATCTAGAATGTGGAGGAGCTGTTTTTGAAATGAGTTACTATAATTTTGGCGCCCTTTTGTTGGGCTGCTGTTAGTTTCTGAAATTATTAGGGTTTGGTTTTAGTTGTCCGGAGGAGTGCGATTGAGGGGCCACGTGTAATCATTTATTTGTTTATTTTGTTGTACTATACATGAATATCCCAATGCCATATTTTTCTACTCCACGTGAATGAAGATCCCAATGCTACCTCCTCTTTTCATCACATCACAGAAGGGGAAAAAGGTCATTTCACTCTAGTACTAATTTGTGTGCACCATCCAAAAGGGGCAATTATTCTGGAATGGAGGGAGTAATAATCACTTGCTCTGGTTTGATAACTTCCCAGAGCTTGTAACTCGTCTAGTGTCCAGCGATTTAGCTAGATCATCTTCTGAATGAAATGAACTTTTCATGACAAAAAAAAGAAGTACACAGAGCCACTGATCTTTGATCTGTTGGAGTGCAGATAACTTCAGGTCCTCCTCCCAACCAAGCAGTGCACTCTCGCTTGATCATCGAGCTCACTACATCTCGTTCCATGTACCAATGATGTGGGATTGCGGGGAAAATGGCCTACATGCCACAGGGTCAAATAGCAAGATGGATATGAGTATCAACTGGCTCTGCGTCGGGAGCTTTTGTGTCATGCTCCAACGTCCGAACGAGTGTTATCATGTAGCATAGGTGAAGAGAGTCAATAAACTAAATTTCCAACCGGTCGGAAAGACACCCAGTGTTTGACCCTGCATATATATCGAAATGAAACAAGAGAATAATAGAAGTTAATGCAAAACTCACCAGATGTTTTACTAGATATATATTTCGATGGTTGGAGCTAAAGTCTGCAAAACTATGAAAGCTACCAAACTGTGAATTTACAGTGATATAAAGTATTCTCTCCTAAACTTGGAGTTTCTAAGCTATGATAAACAACAAATTTTTGAAGTCTATCTGTTGTATACTAAAATTCCATTAAATTTACTACAAACACTCCTAAGTCATCATGTGGCACTTCTACAAACACTCCTAAGCCGTCGCGTGTCATATCTCTAAATTAAGAGAAATTCTATAAATTCTAAAAAAAAAGAAAAAATATCCGGTTACCCATTATTTTAGACCATTAGATTATATCTATTAAAGAAAGCAAATCCCTTCCTCCTATCTTCCGTACATGTACATAAAAGTAGAAAATAAATACATACTACTATATTTGCCTAGAGAAAAAGGCCGAAAACAAAATACACTATTCATCAGGAAAAAAGCAAAAAAAACATACAAACGATATGTATGCCCACCTCAAGTAGTGAAAAAACACGGAAAAAAACATACGATCCCTCACTTGATCTTAGTAAAACATTAGATTATTACAATTAAATTTAAGATGCTAAACTAGTATTAACTGTATATTTTAACTTGAGAAATAAATATTTTACTTTGGGTTTTACTCTAAATTTATATGTCACCCAAATAATTATAAAAAATGTAAAACAGCTAAAACTGATATTTAAAAATTACCGACTGTTATGAAATTATGATATGTTAAAATAAATTTACTATTAGATTTATAACAAAAACTACAAGAAAACTAATTCCATTTATTTATTTCATCATAAAAATTATAACAATAATAATAATAATGATTATATCATTATATATAACTTCATAAACATGGATAACAAAATTATTTCTATGATTATTCGAAGTAAATATTTCCTTCGTTATGAAATCGTGATAAGTTACAATAACATTAAAGTCATAATAACTTTATTAGATTGTCATATAAACTACTTTCATGAACTCATATTTTAAATTTTTATTGTGAATATATTGCAAGAAAGACAAGATACAAAGCTCTACTATGGTCTAACCTACACAGGTTATACGTGGATAACTTAAAGGTATCAAGCATATGTCCCATTAATTTTGAATGTGTCAGCCCCACTTACAAATTCGTATCCACCAAACATCGAGCTACAATTGCTAATGAGGTATTTGTGCATCATATCAGATATCTAAGATATGACGAGCATGTGTACCATTAGACATATAGTAAAGATAAAGGGCATTTTATAATATAGACTATATCATTCTATATCATTTTATAGACATAAATAGCCAAAGGCGTGCGTGATTTAATTTAAATCTAACTAAAAAATGCATGTCTACGATAATAAGAATAATAGAAATTTAAAAAACAGAAAAACTCAAGAGCATATACCCTAATAGTAAATAAAAATATCAATGGCTAATCCCTAGGATATATAAAATTATAAAGTATTATTTTATCGGTTCATTAAACGCCCTATAGAACTCTGCTACAACATCTATTAAAGTCTTTAACAAATAAGAGGAAACTTTAAATTTCTTCCGTAATAGACAAAGCATCCAACACTTAATCCTCATTAATTTAATTCTCCCATTAATTTTAGCCATTGGGTCATTTCAATGGGTATGTGTATACACACATTATTTGATAAAAAAAACATCCATCCAAGCATGTTGTCTAATAGAAAATTATTTGAGATGTTAGGTGAGGTTGTAGTGAGCTGTTGCAGGGTTCACAGGGTTGTAGAAAGGATGACTAGTGTCGAGTTGCATGAGGTTGCCAGCCATCCAATGCATCACTAAAAGAGCCCATAGGAGATATTTGTGTTTTGTTGATTAGAGCCACCACCAAGAGAAGGCAACAAGGGAACTCTAGCACAAATAATTTTTTATGACTAAACATTCTCTCAACTCAAGTATCAATGTAATATTATTTAAGTCGTGTCGGCTTGAAACATGCATAATTTGATAACATGGTATATCTATAAGGCTACATGTTAGAACATTCAATTAACTCATCTTAGAAATAATAATACTTAGCAAGAACTCAAGCAGGTAACAAATTTCTCTTTTTAATTTTGATATTTAATTTTAATCGCTGGAAAGGGGGACATAGAATGAATGATTCAAACAGTTATGTGAATATTGTCCAATTTGCAAGCTAAATGTTTTTTTAAATGTCATAGTTCAGCGGGTTACTAATTCTAAAGTATTATCAAGTAAAGCAAACTGTAATCGTATCCAAAATATCCAAAATAGATACAAAGAACTCTAGCCATCATAGATAATTTAAACATTTAGAAAGACAGAGATGCCTGCGCAATTGCATGGGCTACCTTCCTAGTTACTATCTTAAGACCCGTACGTTACAACGGTATTATAAGAGATATATAAAAATGAAAGTAAAACTTACAAGTTATAGAATAGTTAGTTGATTAGGCATATAATTAATGTCATATACAAAATAAAAGCATTCACATGTGGGGACGACCTTATGGCCCCACATGTCACCTTGTGGCTTTGGAGGTCAGACTCAGACACCACCATTAGCATCATTTAAAGCAATATATATCTAATTTATGTGTGTTAATTCTATATCATTAGATTTTTAATTAACTATATGTCATTAATGCCCAATTGTTAGAACTCCTCACTTCACAATTTTCCCGGCCACTTATTGTCAAAACCAACTAGTGTTCACAAACAGGAGTGTAAATGACGCTTTTGATCATCTGGAGTATTGTTTGCCCTTGTTGTTCATTTACCATCTCAAAACCAACTAGTACTAATGTTCACAAACATGTTATGCCTATAGGCCTGTTAACCATGACTCTATGAAATGCAGAAGAAAATAGTAACTGCAAAAATATTTGAGCAATATAAAAATATCACAGGGATGGTGGCCTCCAATATCGTCTAATTAACGGTTTTGCTATTTTACTTGCAATAGATTTTTGGTTTCAATCTTTTACTTTTTTGTCCGTAGGATCATAAATCAAGATCTGTGTTCTTGTATATTTAACTTGTAGTTACACTCAGTTACATAGCACTAATGCTGCTCAGTTACATAGTAATTGCACTCAGTTAAAATGCACTAACACTCAATTACATACATAGCACTTACACTTACACTCCGTTACAATACACCAAAATTAGATTTTAGAACATTTTTTTCTCTAGAATTATGATCTTTGACATGTTTATCTTTTTTTCTTGCTATTTCAGTTAAAACAAGTTATATCCATTGGATGAAAATTCTGCAAGATTTAAAGCTATAAATCTATCGCAAGATCAATAGATAGTCCCCTAAATAATGCATTAACGAACGGAAGGTGCATAGCCAACGATTGAAACTCTTGAAGTAGGCAATTTTTTTTCAAGGACACTCTAGAATTGCGGCATTTGAAGTGGGGTTTGCTTCTTGCAGTTCAATATCTCTTGTGCCTTAGGCTCTATTTGAAAACTCGTTTAGTTTTAGCTTTTTTCTGCACACAAAATGAAAATGAATGTATCCTAAGAAAATAGGATGTCAAGGTGACAATATTGAAATCAAACAATTAGAACTCTTGCCAATCAATAACTTTTAAAATATTTAGTTCAAAAACACTATAACATATAGATTATTCACGAAATATACTTCGATATAATTGAATATTTACTTTTTTATCAATTATCGTAGAAAATTATAGTAAAAAATATGTTTTGAAGACCGTGTTGTATATTAAGAATTATGAAACGAGAGAAAGTAGATAATTTCTTTTCTTGGTGCTGAAGCATAATTGAGTAACAAATCACAGTATTGGCATGGATTCTATCTCGAGGATAATTAGTGCATGGTCAAGATGCGGATGAAATCGCACTATTCGGAACCAATCGAGGCGAGATGACACAGGCGGCGATGAAGATGCGCACGATGCTGACCTGACAAAAACATCAGCTGCTGGTCCAATCAACATGGGCCGCAAATCCACCATGACATACATCCAATTTTCCTTTTTGTTGAGACTGTTAACCTTTTTCCGCACAACTAGCTTTTGTCTCTTTTGTTTTTGCTTCCATCAGGCATCAAGTACTCATCAATTTTCACTTTGTACAGTAACTGCAACAATCAGAGGGCCTGTCCACTTCATTGCCAAAATCAACCTTACCAACTTTTATTAATGCCAAAGTTTGGCACGTTTTGACGTTACCGAATTTTGGTACAGTGTTGGTTGTGTTTGTTTTGCAGCCTTACCAAATATTGGTTGAGTTTTCGTGAAAAGAAACTTCTGAAATGATACTAATAATGAGGTCAAAAATCTGAATATCGAATGCATATAAAGTGAAAAATCTGAATAACGATCAATTATTGCAATTTCGGAACGAAATTTCGGAAACGTAATTTCGCCTCTCACTGGCAAGCACATATCTCGCCCGAAAGTTTTGGTTTTTTCTTATTTTTTGTGAATTTGATCAAAGTTTATTCAAACTCATTCAATATTCAACAAATTTTCAAAAAAATTCGGTCAAAAAATTTCCAAAATTTCAGAGATTTTGGTTCTTTCGGGCCTCCCGACAAAATCCCCAATTTCGAGAATGCAAACCCTGGCCACGATGGTCTTGAGTTCCTTTCGCCATGCACATTAAGTGTCTGGCTAATTGTATCATATCATGGCCCCAAGGATGAGCATATATATTTGAGCTGATGCATGCCTGCCCGGCGACCAAAGGATGATGTTGTTTAATTTCCAAGTACACACATATATAGCAGTAGTACGTAACACGGTGCAGGAAAAATGGAAGTGGAAGGCATTAGGAAAATTTGTACTCCGATTTTTCTCAAACTATGTGGCTGGAGTGCAGGTATCTTCAGCTCCTTCTCCAAAGCAGTCAGTGTGGTCTGGCTAATTGATAGATGGATCTCCTCCTATATCTTGTGCGGCTAGCTGATCTGCCAGGAACATGATCTAGAGGCCACTGGTTATATCCCACAAACAACATGAGGAAACAGTTATGTGATGGTGCATAATTTGGTGAATGCTGCAGTTGAAGGCACCGTGTATCATTAGCGAAAAATTAGCTGAAGTACTGGCCCTAGCTAGCTAGTGTGGGAAAAGATATAGAGACGATCTAACTGAAACAAGACAAACACTAAAAAGACCATTCGAAAATTTGCTGGATTTTCCGAAGCAATGGAAGTTGAAACAATATTTTTGTGTCAACATGAAATAAAACCGGCAGTGATCATTGCAGTTGTATTAGTATAAGAATATGAGATCTATAGAACACATATATAACACACTTCCTCTGTTTCCTGTTCTTGATAAGAGACAAGTATGGATCAGAAGTTTCATTGATTTCTCGTAGCTTTTGCTAGATTTACATCATATATTCATTCGATATTCAGATTTTTTTTACCTCATTAATTATTTGCCTCAACTTTGTCTTGTGCATTCAGGCGTGCTAGTCTAATTAGTTAGATATGAGAAGAAGAGACGGAACTCCAGCACTAAAAATATATGTACATATCTCTTTAGTAAGAATCTTTAATTAGGTTTCATTAATGTCTATGTTTGTGATGTACAAAAACCAATCACTGTCTTCAGAAATGCAATGCAGTTTTCCCTTTCACCAACTCTCACAATAGCATGTTGTTAATTCCACAATATATATATTCTTCTAGTTTTAGTTACAACTCTCTAACACATGGTTCTTTATTAAACGCAGCAAAGGAGCCAAAGGTAATCAGCATCTGGGTGAGAGTTAGACACTGTTTCCATGCTGCTGCTTGGCTAAATCGTTCAACAGAACAGATGGGCACTATGATGTTGGCATCAGGATGGGGCTACCTTACAACAAAGAAGCATACACGACGGTGCCGATGATCTGAAATAGAGGAAGCATCAGTTTGTTGCATGTTGGAAATCTGTTAAAATCCATTTCTTGCCTTCTTTTTTTATCCTTGGTGGTGATTTTGGTCCATTCAAAATCAGAAAAAGTCTGTATGGTGTTTTCGTAATAGAGTATTTCAACCTGGAGACCGATAATATTTCAAATTTGGTCCGTTCCAATGTCGGGAGCAGTCTATATGGAGCTTTCATAATACAGTGTTTCGAGTTGGAGATTGATAATATTTCTAAAAGAAGAGGAAATTGAGAAGATCGTGACCACTAGGCAAACTGTAATTTAGTTTTTATATCTTACTCCTGGGAATAGCAAAGTCTAATGACTCAATAACCATTTGTCATGAAATTAATACGAATTAAAGGTTGTTAGTATATATCTTTGTTATAGGTCTTTGTATTTCAGATATTCAATTCTTATAATTTTTTTCCAACTACTTGCAACCACATGCTTACCCGATTGAAAAACATTGAAGTTATGGACTTTATAACAAGGGTGTGCAATAATACATTATTTTTGCATTATTGCATCTGCTACTTGCATACTTCAACGGTACATGGAACAACGATGGAGGGAGGCATCCAACCGAGAACTTCTCCATAGGATTTTCATACCAATAAGCGTTTCGCAAGCATGTGGCACAGCTACGTATGTCCATTGCATTGAGAAGCACCGGGAACCAAAGGAATGCAGGACGAGTTGATCGAACATGTAGGCCTTGACAAGCATTAGCATCAAGGTAGAACAACCCTAGTGCAATAGGACACCTCAGGATTCAGAATAACCCACGTATGTCTGCTGTCGAGTGTTGCACAAGTCAACACATATATATAACGATAGTTATTCGAATCCTAAAGCATCGTAGCATCCAAATTCAGTATTTTCTCTCAACATACTACTGTTTTTTTAATCACGCCTTAATTAGAAAAGGGCTGCAGATGTACTTTTTATAATGCAAGCTTTATTCAACTCAACCAATTACACCAAGTTGATAGAATTGCATCGAGAATGCTCTCGGCCTTTGCATAACCTACATCCAGGAAAGATACATGTCAGAGAGCCAGCCATTAGTCGGTTTTGAGGTGATCGATAATTAAGGAAAATTCATGTACACCCACTCACCAAGGCGTGGCACTATTGGCAACAAGACGAAGGCGGTAGTGGTACGCGAAGGCTAGCTAGGAGATGATTCGAGATATGCACTCTAAGGGAGGAGCCGCCAGTTCTTGGGATCCTGTTTAGCACCAGCCAAGACGAGGATGACACTCCAATCACACATTGTCTTTGACACATTGCTATTCCAGAGGTCGGATGATGAAGGTGGCAGCAGTGGCCAGTGGAGGTAATCTATACGATATGGCATGTCCCAAAAATTCCGGCTGCACCCATGTAGCGTATATATGTGCTGCAATACCATCAAGGCCCAATTAAAATTTGATTGTTCACATGTTACACGCGATCTATTTGCAGCTAGCTTCCAAAGTACAACGGTACACTAGCTAGTACGTACACCAGTGCAAAAAAACTTATATCCGTCTCATTTTATTACATCAATGATACCCATTTCTGATGTCAAGTGCTTTTTTTTTTTCAGTTAACATTCCAAGCACATTCAATATATTAGAGATATATGAAGGTGAGCACATATATATGCGAAAAGTTACGCACCAATATATTGCTTGCGAAGCATGGCACACCGGCAGCCAAGTTTGTTGATTTTAGACATGGAAGTTCATCTGAAGTTCTTTTTTTGTGCTGTATGGTAGCATGGTTAGATCGGTTGGTCGATGGCGCGTTCTCGTGATCTTTGCTCTAGAAATAGAAGGTATCGGGAAAACTAATTAATACTCCCACCAGATATTATTACCTCCAAAATTGTTTGATTAATTGGATCCTCAACCACTCCACGATGACCGTGGTGTGGGCATCTCACTTAAGACATAGATAGAAAGATATGGCATCTAAGATATAGATCAGGACTGTGTCAGCTGATCCGCGCAGAAGTGCAATGTTAGCACGACTTACAGATCTTGCCGCCCAAAAACTGTCACCGCAATAATATGGATGTTTGAGCAAATGTTCGATCTCGATCACGACTGTGGCAATTAACAAACCAAACTTCAAATCTGCACTCATTTGCTCAAACTTCAATGCATTTTGAAGTATAAACGAATAAAAAAAATTTACTGAATTTAAGTATATACAGTAGCTTTAATTGATTAGTGTTGTTTTTGCTAATATTCAGTTGCAAATAAGTACAGCTATATATGCATATGCTTTTTCTATGATTAAGAATCACCTTAGTGGATTAAGAATCTAGCTAGCATCGGTCTAGCAGGGCCCAGCTAATTGAGAGTCATTAATGTTTCTTCTTTTGTATTTAAACACTACATACAATTACTGAAATGAGGAGGTAGCAAATTAGCAATTACTAGAAGGACTGATAATAAAAAAATGTTATAAAAGTTAGTCGATACAGTGGAATGACGACTAACCTTCCCGATCGCTTTAGCTATTGATCATCCAAGACACGCTAGATGACGACTCAGGAACACACGATATTTGTTAACGAAGTTCAGCCGAAGCCTACATCTCCGGGGCTCTGATTATGGGCGCTCCTCCCCAATCAATATAGCTTCTAGCCTCTACGAGTCCATGGCTACGCCGCCATCATCTTTCTGCGTGTATACGCTACATTGTAGTCGTCATGGTTACATTGTGGTGCCCTCTCTCTATTTAAGAGAGTTGCCGGGTTACAGAGTCTGACTCAAACTCCACCCCCTACCACCTATTACAGCTTCAAATCCAACTACAACCAAATAGGATTAATATATTCGACACCTATCCTAACAAAAAATTACCAAAGAGCAACTTTCTACAAGAAGAGATCATGAAAGTATCGGTTTTGTAGTTATTATATTTATGTTTCATTAATGTTTCTTCTACTTTCAGTCTTTCACCTACTTTAAGGGTGAGTTCGGGCCTGTGTTGGGAACACAGTGTGTGCACACGGAAAACGAAACGATCTATTAGCGCGTGATTAATTAAGTATTAGCTAATTTTTTTTTCAAAAATGGATTAATTTGATTTTTTTAGGCAACTTTTGTATAGAAACTTTTGCAAAATAATACACCGTTTAGTAGTTTGAAAAGCGTGCGCGTGGAAAAAGTACCGTACGCGCTGGGAACAGACAGTGCCGAACACAGCTAGGGCAGTCACCGTGCGCACTGGGAACACAGTGCCGAACACAGCTAGCTACTCATATATTCGCTCGAGTCTGATGATGCAGTAGAGACAATCTGGATATATTCACAAAACAACAGTGCAATGGCAGTGATAGTATTCCAACAGTGTTTAGCCCGAAAATTTCAACAAACCATGAAACTGATTGAGAACAATTATATCAAGATGAACAGAATATTTCCGGCCTTTGCATAACCTAGACCAGGGAAAGATACACGTCATAGAGCTAGCCATTAGACGGTTTTTGGTGGTCAATCCGGAAAAATCATGTACACCCACTCACTTAGACGTGGTCCCGTCGTTGAGAAGACGATGATGACAGTGGTATGTGGAGGCTATAGCTAGGAGATGATAATAGTTATAAAGTACTGTCTCTGTCCATAAAATTTTCATCAGTTTATACTTTGAGTGTTTCTAGTAAGCTTTGTTAACAACAATATATGTTTAAACAATCTAATTTATGTAGGACAAACATCGTATAATAGATTTGTAACTAAAGGTATGTATGTAACATGTCATTATTGTATTATTTGTAGAAATTAGCTGTCCAAATTGACTTGCTTCTTCTGTTTTATTTTTGAAAACGAAACCGTAGGAGAGGCTCCTACAATGAATAAATATATTAATAATATAAAAATATTACAAATTACATATGTACAAGAAAAAAATTCAAAGGTTGTAATTGACCTGCTTCTTGTTAAAATGGGGGCAAGTATTATATATAAACCAATGATGATAATGATACATTCCGCACAGGACGCAGGGCTGGCCTGAATGAAAGCCTCACATCTGGCCCAACCAATGTGGGCTGCACATCCACTATAGTCCGAATATGGCCCATTATGATCATGACTTATTACGGATTACCCAGTAATCCTACTAACAGATGCCTCTCCTTTTATCTATACTCTTTAAAGGGAGTAGTGTGGGGTGGGTGGTGGCACCACCCCCACCACCAACTCCTAACTTTTTTTTTTGAGAAAAATGGATAGAGCCCCACATGTCTACTACTCACACCAACTCTCTATTTTTTATGACGCCAAAAGGTCCACATGTCAGTAACAAATATATATAATAATTAAGAGATGATAATAATAGGTTAATAATATTTTTTTAGTTAAAATCCCACTGCAGCACACGAGCAATATGCTAGTAAGGCAAAAACGAAGCCTTGCAATTATGCTTAACTGCAGTGGTGATATATATCCCAATTGCTGAAAGATGCAAATCCACAATAACCTCGATCTGGATTTCCTCTTTATTCTATATATTGACCTTTTCTCACCAAACAACTAATACTCTTTTTTTTTCATTTTTGTTTCCAGTAGGTAAAACTGCACCATTCAGTATTCACTTTCATATACTATGTGCAAACTGCAAAGATCAAAGCTACCACGCTATCAATTAAGTTATTTTTTATACTCATTCAATGTATGGCTATTAGATATCCTTAATTATCAATCTATCATCCACAATGTGAGCATATATATGTGAGGTTACGGAAGCCCGCACAAGGGGATAACATTGTAATGTTGTTGGCAGCAGCAACACACATAGCCCCCAGTGAAGATATAGTGCCTTTTTCTGAGCGCAGACAGTTTAGAAATGGAAGTGGAAGGCATTAGGAAAATTAGAACTCCTAATTCCCTCGTACTCCCTGGAGAGCAAGTATCTTCAGCTTGTTCTCAAAACCAATGTTGTGTGGTTTGGCTTGGTATGCCAGCTAACTACATGGTGCTACTAACTGCATAAACCAGGGTGTGGACAACATGATCAGGAGCTGGCTTTGCATGGTGCATAATTTGGTTCATGATGCAGTAGAAGGTCCAATACCATGTAGCCTGAGTGGAAAATTTGCTGAATTTGGTGAAAGGTCCAGCCCAATTGTCAGATGAGGTATAGAAGATCCAAAATAGGATAATGAAACAAGAAGGGCATGAAAAATTCACCGTATTTTCTGAACCAATATAATTTAAGTGACAACAATGTTTTTTTGTGTCAAATGAACACGGCTGTTTAAAGCAGTAACGAGATCAATATATAAAATTAAACTGGTAATGGCTAATAGAGTAGTCTGATACAGGGCTTCATTCGTTGATTTCTCATCGCCTTTTGCTATATCTATATCATACGTGCATTGATATTCACATGTTTCACCTCGTTTATTTGCCTCAACCTTGTCTAATATGCGTCCATGCATGCTTGCTACCTAATTAATTAGCTGTAGTGAGGAAAACAAGGGGCCAAAACGGTACACCATACTAGCAGTAGATAGAGGTACCACTATGAGTGAAATCTAACCGTTCATTTGTATGGCTATTTTTTGTAAACAATATGATATGATACACCTATAAATTGCTGGTGATCATGGGTGGTGAGGGTGTGAATGGTGATAGTCGTCAAGGAAGTGCAGGGTGTCATGCGCCACCAGCGAAAGTGTGATATCTATCTGTCATGCATTGCCCATATATTGCTACAAAACATACAGTGTGTGGGCGTGGGAGGTTTCAGAACTACTATACACTGTGACAGTGAAGGCTCCTGCTACCATGCATGCCAATATACAGGGTGTGTCTGTGCACTAGCTTCCCAATTACCCTTGTTTGAATTAGTTCTGAATGTTAAGTTTTGAATTACTGAGTTCGGTAATATTAGAAAATACATCCATGAATTGTTTCCGTTAGTCATTCTGGTTATCTGTGTGCATCAATCATGTATGCACCTCGAAAAGGCACACTTTCAGAAACTTAGTGAGTCAATATATACATTTTGGCATGGAACATGAATACCGATGATAAATAAAGTCTAGACTGTCCAAATTGACGACACAACAACTCCCTAGCTACAAGAGGAGAGATCATGAAAGGTATGGATTTTCTAGTTAGTATGTTGATGTTCCATTGATGTTTCTTCTGTTGAGAAGTAGCATGCAGTACCGAAACAAAAACCCCTTTTCAGAAAATATAGTGTAATTTTCACGTTGACCTACTCTCAGAAGAACTAGCTATTCATATGTTCTCTCAAGTCCTAAGATGCACAAGAAATAGTTTCTTTTCCCATTGCCCCATCAGTGAGTTCAAAGATGGTACAATTTAGCCTAATACTTCCCTTGCACTTCGATGAATGAGAACTGAGACCACGCAGAGAAGGAACTCCGCGACTTTACCTCTATGGGTATAGATATGATTAATGACGAGAAGTAATCAGGATTCAGACAATAATGTTATAAAAATAGATATACAACGGAGACACGAATTTTACATAAAAAACCCTTGCGAAAAAAACCACGGGCGTCGACCGACAATGATCATTATTAAGGAGTTGATTACAAATGTTGAAGAATAACAATGGAAACGTTACCCCTTCTTATACGACCCACAAGAGTATATATATAGGAGATAAAAGGAAAGACTCCTAATAGAAAAATACATGGACTCCTACTAGAAAACTAATCCAAATATATTGTAGGCTTAAATTCGAATCACATTTAACAATCTCCACCTTGAGATGAATTTCCTTTTATAGCACAAAAAAATCATCAATCACCAAAAATTACCTCATGTAGGTAAAATCACCGCGTGTCAAATAATCTCTAGGACTATACTATAACATCAACCAAACTTGAGCAAAGCTCAAACTTAGTAACATGAACTAGCTTTGTCATCGTATCAGCTGGGTTTTCATGAGTACTTATCTTGCATACCTTGACATCACCTTCAGCAATCACACCTCGAATAAAGTGATATTTCACATCAATGTGCTTTGTTCTCTCATGTAACATCTGATCCTTTGTAAAGCATATTGCACTTTGACTATCACAAAATATATTAACGCAAGACAGAACTCTACAAATCTCAGTGTACAAACCTCTAAGCCAAATAGCTTCTTTACAAGCTTCAGAAATAGCCATATACTCTGCTTCAGTATTAGCTAAGGCAATAGTTGCTTGCAAACATACCTTTCAACTAACAGTTGTTGGCGTAGAATTTTGACCCGCCCAACAAGAAAGCGGGTTCCACGTTTTCACGGCGGCCTGGGAGGTCTGCTTAACTCCAGTGCAGGTCCAATGGCTTGCCTAGGTGCGTGTAGAGCGTGCCAGTTGATTTGATCTGCAATCAACAAGAATAAACAAGTAAACTATGTGAGAAACGATGGCCGATCGGCCGATAGGCCGATGCTACATCGTGGGGGCCTGGCCGATAGGGCAAAGCTATATCGGCTTACTTGAGGTAATAATATGATGAAACTGATAACATAGATCTAATCCCATCGGCCTGTGTTAGTATGCTTATAATAATTTAATGGAATCAGCCGATGAGGGTTGCACAAAGATAAATACACTAGCTAATACTCTAGTGCGAACTTATATAAGTCAATCGGCCAATATAAATACACCAATCACAGAGAGATCCTGAGAATACCCTATAACCAATATACTTATATTCACCAATCCGCCTGCATAAGTGGCAAATACATGCAAGAACATAGATAATCACATGCATTAGGTAAGACCGGCTGAAACCCCGGTGCTATCCTTAATTGCGATCGAAAAACAGGCTTTGAATTAAACCTCGAAACACGACTAAGGTCGATGGCAACTCAGAGTGTAGATCGAGGATTAACACAAAGAAAATCAAGTCGTTGATCACTTTTGGGGATGGTAGATGCCTTAGATAACCTAGACGAATAAGCTAATTCGATCATCGTCGGCGATAAACCCTAAAACGAGTTAGTCGTTGGCGAGATAGAATTAGAAAGCCACATCAAGATTAGCCAACACATGATAAACGACGATCACATCGCCAGGGCTTAACGTGCCTAAAACGACACGCTAGCCCCGACGATGTAGATCGTCGGGTACGAGTTCTTACCTCTGCTCTGGGGAAGCAAGAACTCGCGGGGAGTTAACCTCGTGCGAGGGTTGGCGTTGCGCCAAAAATAGATTGTGTTTGATTTGTTGTGATTGATTGAGAGAGTTTCTATGTACAAACTACTGGGATATTTATACCCGAGATTACAACACGGTCCTTGTAGGACACGATCTTATCTCTAATTAACAAACAAGTCTTTGCGGCAGACTCTTGCCAAAAATTAGATCTAAACTCACTTGATATATAAGATACAATTGTCTAAAACCGAGCCTTATCTCTATTTGGCAACCACCTTGAAGTTTATCTCGAGTCCAGACCAAGCCCACGCTGACTCTGTCAACTTCCAGCCTTTATCGGCCGATGACCATATTGAATCCGTATCGGCCGATACGCTCTTCCTGGTAGCGCCTTTCCCAGTCCGATACGCTTACCGAGTCCGATACGAGACCTGGTCTGACTCCAATCCAGCCCTTCTCTCCGCGTCGGTTTCTTCTTCCTTCTCCAGGCCGATTACAAAAATCCGCTGTTAATACATGCCTCCCAATTCCGCTCCATTATATAATGTGGCGGAATTAGCTCTGAAGAACCCATCGACTTCTTTGCTGGGGTTTGTCTGAAAACCGCGCAAATCCAAGCTCATAACTTCTTGCCGCCGATTGCCTTGCGCAATTCCTCGTCCAGCCTCTTGCGCCTCGCAATTCCGGCGACTCCCCGGCGTCTCCCTGGTACCGACCTCTTCAACAGCGACCTCCTCAACAGCAACAATGGCTTCCGCACCGTTCTACGCTTCCGAGATCCCCATGGTAATTCAATCCTTTCTGAATCCCCATTTTCATTTTCTCGCCGATTTCTTCAAACTAGGGTTTCTGCTTTTGCCCCTCGGGTCATTACCTTATATCACTGTTCATATGCCGTAGGTCTTCAAAGATCAAATCTTAATCCCCACCAACGACAAATCCCACCGGTTCCTTCTAGGCCCCATGGGCAACTGTGACCCAATCTGGCTGATAAACGCAGACACCAACAGAGTTCCTTTTAAACAAGCTAAGCCCAATGTTTCTTCTTGGAAGCACACCTTCAGAACCTGGCCGTCAAAGCTCAATGGCTACATAACCTGGCATAAGAGGATTGCTGCAACCAAGCAAGTTCACTGGGACGAAATACGAATCGGCCAATACATCACTCTGTCCCTGGCCGATACCAAGAAAAATGAACCACTTATGTCAGCGGCCACCTATTTCTGGTCTAGCACCTTGAACGCTTTCTTATTCCGGCAAGGTCCGATGACCCCAACGCTGATTGACGTCAAGCTGCTGACAAGACTAGACATCCAATCTGAGATCAACCCCTTCAATCTCCTAAAAAACAGCAACCATAAGTTGAAAACCAAGAAGATCGGAGGCTGGTCTGGGTACATTTCTGAGCATATGGAACAAGGATCAGTCTCAGAGAGGGAACACGTGGCCTTCCTGACACTATGGTTGGAAAGATTTGTTTTCTATGGATCAACCTGCGGCCCTACTCTAAATTGCCAACACTTGGCTCAAGCTCTGGTTGATATGAAACAAATCCCCTTTGGCCGATATCTCCTGGGAGCTGTCTATCGGCTACTTCATATTGCCACTCAAGATCTGATGCTGAAGCAAACTGTGGCGCATGGAGGACCATGGTGGTTTATCCAACTTTGGTTAACTATCCATACCAACACCATAGTCGATCGGCCTCCACTATCGGACTCCTGCTTCCCATCGAAGTACGCCGATCACGAAGATCCCAGAACCAGAAGATGCATGTCTTTTGGAGAAGCGGCCTCTGTCTATCCTGGAGCAGATCAATCGGCCGAAGACATGTCCACATGGTTCATCCGATTTTACACCGGCCCCCCATCAATTAAGATGGACATGTTCATCTACACCTCAGACCAGGATTTTGAACTCCCTGACGATCTCCACTTGGACCTTGTGAATGATGACATGGAGTCACGGGAATCGTTTATGATCGGCATCACCCCATGCCTGCTCCCAGTAGGCATATTCTAAGGAAGAAGTACCAGCCTGTCCTATGAATTCTACAATCCCATGGTGGCTGCTAGACAGTGCGGGCTTGGACAACTCCCCATCAACTTATACTTCCATAAACTCCTAGAGAGCAGAGGCACGGTCTCATCAGGGCTGATCATGAGGAAAGCACTAGAGATTGAAATCCCAAACCTGGGTGACTGTGACTGATTGCATCTGAGCGCCTTCATCCACATCAGCTTCCAAGCATGGTGGCAAGAATGGGCTACTCATATCTTTCACCAATCGGTCAGATTTCATCTAACAGAGCTTATCCAGGATATCAGCCCTCAAGTCCCTGATGGCCCGATTCCATCCGTGAGCAATAGTGGATAGAAAATTTCTTATGCTCAAGCTGTGGCTCCATCAGGATCAACTATTCTGGAGTCAATCATTGGCCTTACTGCCCCAAAGGTCTCATCGCTGCTCCAAGGGCCGATAGCTAAAGAAACCACCAAAAGGAAGGCGCCGGCAAGGGACAAACCCCAAAAACCTGTGAAAAAGTCCAAGGTTGCCGACCAGGCCGATCCTGTCCAATTAGACCCCTCCATAGAAGAATTTCTGGACGACCAAGTAATGGAGGAAGAAGTCGATGCAGCTGCCGCCGATGCGCCTGAAGAAGAAAATCGATCAGCTGAGACTATTAAGGAACCATCGACCAAGACCACCGCAATCACACCGGCTGATGACCAAGCCGACACCACCCAGCCAAGGAAAACCAGGCATACAATCCGCAAGGTAACACATTTCCTTTCTTGAATTTATGTAATCTCCTTCTGTTGGTATGTTACACCTCAATCCCTTGCAGGTTCTTGCATCGTCTTTGTTGAAGGAACGAACTCAATCGGCCCCTTTAGCAAGAACTAAGAAGGCAACCTTGCAAAGGCGTGAGCAAGCTAAGGCCCGATTGAGAACACCATCTCCTTCTCTACCACCATCTCCGATCGCTGAGGTAAGAGTTAATCTTTATATTACTCCCCTAGTAACACAGATCTGATCATCATCTTCTTGCCTTTCTCCAGCCACGAGCTCCATCACCTGCACCGCATCGGCCAACCCCCTCGCATACTGTTTCAAGACAACAAAAGGAGGCTGATGCAAGCACAGCCGATGCCCCATCACAGGTAAACCAGATCACTTTGATTCCTTCGTGAAATTCCTTGTCTGACTAGGCTAACTATGCCCTATATTGATGTTTGTAGAACTTAGCCGATATGTTCTCTTTTGATATCGGCCAATTTCTTGATGACGAGGACAAGAAGCCACCCATCACAGCCAAGGCGTCGATTTCTAATGAACTGAAGAACCGGCTGTCCGATATTGCCAATCGGCTGGAGTCATCACTGGAATTCTTGGTGGAGGATTGCACTCCCATCAGGATCAGGGTACAAGAAATTCAAGATCAACTGCATGAAGACCTGATGGAGACCCTGACACCGGCCATCTTCTTGGAACAATACCAATTCAAGCTTCATAAGGCAAAAGAAAGACTCGCGGAGCGACGGGAACGTGAAAGACTGGAATCGGCCCTATCCGCCAGCAAAGCTCAAGTCAATTCTGACAAAACCAGATTGGATGAGCTAGCTGTTGAGCCGATTGTTTTGAAGAACAGACTTGAAGAACTCCGCCGCCTTGAAGCAGACCTAGTATCGAAGTTAGAAGCCACGCGCAAAGAAATCCAAGAAGTTGAAGCCGGAATAGCTGCATCACCCAAGGCCATAGAAGACCAGACGGCAAAGCTGAAGGCATCGGCCAAGTACCTTGCAACCCTGAGCAAATCCTTAAAGCCGATTCCAGGGTCGATGGCCGATGACGCCCAAGCCATAGAAGATATTGATCAAATCCGCCGTAGAGCCATTGCAGCTATTGCAAACTTTATAGGGTGATGTAATATATTTTGTGTCCTTCTTGTAGACAAATATCCTCCTATTGTAAGTAATCTCATCGGCCAATCAGCCGAATTAGATCTCAACCTGAAAAATTCCAAGTCTGAAAAATTTTGAAACCCATAAACTTGAATCCTTGAATCAATCTAACAATCTTGAAAAATTGCGCATCGTACTTATATATATGCCCCCCAAATTTTAGAAGAGGAGGGCGCATGTTGTAAAATTTGAACTAAGGACGATAGTATATATCGGCCATCTAAAGACGATGCATAGTACATCGGCTGTGATCATAAATCGGCTGGAAGGCCGATCATGAGTCGATCTATACGCTTGGATAATATTTCTTCAGGTATTTGCTGTTAAGAGCTCTACCATAAACTTCTCCATCTAATCCTCTGAGCAAATAAGCATTACGGGGAACACATCGATGAATCTAAAAAGGACCTTCCCAATTAGGTGACCACTTGCCGAATTTATTATCTCTGGAACCAATCGGCATTACTAATTTTCAAACAAGATCCCCTTCCTCAAACGACTTGGCAACAACTTTTTTATTATAATGACGAGCAACTCGATCATTATCTCGTTTTATTTTCTGCAATGCCCGCAGTCGAACGTGTGCCAAATCATCTAACTCATCAACTATAAGATTATGGTACTCATCGGCTGTCAAGTCGTCTTGCAAGGCAATCCTCCTTGAGCCGATGTTGGTCTCCCATGGCAGCACAACTTCATGTCCATAAACCAACTGATAAAGTGGCACTTGAGTTGCACCATGACAAGCCATCCGATACGCCCAAAGGGAATCGGCCAGCGTGGTATGCCACCGTCTCGGCTGTTCATCAATTTTCCTCTTGATCAACTTGATTAAAGTCTTGTTAGAAGCTTCTGCCTGCCCATTAGCTTGCGCGTAATATGGAGAAGAATTCAATAGCTTAATGCCCATACTATCGGCAAATTCAACAAACTCATCGAACACAAAGATTGATCCCTGATCTGTAGTCAATGTCTGTGGTAGTCCAAACCGATATATTATATGCTCCTTGACAAATTGAATTGCATCCTTGGAATCAACCTTCTTAAGGGGAACGGCCTCAACCCACTTTATAAAGTAATCTGTAACCACTAATATATATTCTTTGATGTCGTCCAGCGTCTTTTGCTGCTTGTCACCCCATGTAAACTCTTGATCGTCTTTTATCTTCAATAACGGAGTGAACGGCTCTATTCTTCCTGAGATGTTCGATATAAAGCGCCGGACAAAGCTTATCTTGCCGAGCAGAGATTGTAACTTGGTCTTGTTCGTCGGAGGCTTGATCTTCTTTATAGCGTCGATATTCTTCTGTGTAATCTAAATTCCTCTTTCGTGGTCCAAGAAACCCAAAAACTGACCGGCCGATACGCCAAAGGCACACTTGTTAGGGTTCATTTTGAGACCATACTTCCTTGCTCTTTCTAGTACCTTGCGCAAATCGGCCAAGTGCATATCATACTCTCTTGACTTCACGACGACATCATCGATGTAAACTTCAATCAAAGAGCCGATAAGATCATGAAGAATATAATTCATGGCCCTCTGATAAGTAGCCCCAGCGTTTTTCAAGCCGAAGGTCATAACAACCCACTCGTATAGGCCGATTGCTCCCGGACACCTGAAGGCTGTCTTGTGGATATCTTCCTCGGCCATGAAAATTTGGTTGTAGCCTGCGTTCCCATCTATGAAGCTAATAATCTTGTGTCCAGATGCAGCATCAACTAGCAAATCGGCCAACGGCATAGGGTACTCGTCCTTTGGTGTTGCTTTGTTTAGATCTCTGAAATCGATACACACCCTGAGCTTGCCGTTTTTCTTCATCACTGGAACTATGTTGGAGACCCACTCCGCGTATTGGCAGTCCTTTGATGTACAACGGCTGGAGGTACCTGTAGCTGGCATCGGCCGGCTTGTCGAACACGGCTTGAGTAGGTGACAACTGAAGTTTAGCCGAGGACTGCTCATCGTCGGCTACCGCTTCATCGGCCGTCTGCACGCTGTACTCCGCTGGCAATATGAAAACCATATTAACAGAAGCCGATGCTATGCCTTTACCTTTTGCGGGCACAGGAACTTGAGCTGATTTGGAGGTGCCCTCATCGGCCTTGACCACCGCAGATTTTATTCTCCACTCCTTCCTGGTCTTGGCCGGCCGATGGGCTATTGTCGCCTGTTGCTCTTGGATTTGCTCCTTCCTTCTTAGCCTCTGAACCTGCCGTTTTTGTGTCTTGCTAAACACGTCGCTTGGGCACCACTGGGGGTTCTGAACTTGCTCGTCGTCCTCAGTCCGATGATCATGGTGCATCGGCCCTAGCCTCTCGTGTACAGACTTTCTCTGCTTGCTTGGCCGATGCACTTGCTTGCTCGAGCTGCCCTGATAGGAGTCTTCTACATCATTACATGCAGGGCACTCTTGGATGGATGGCAACCTCATTCCTTCATTCCAGCAGAAACAGAAAAATTCGCACTCCCAATGAGGGTCATAGGAGTTGTCTTGATCGGCACGGTCTTGTGCTTGTTCTTCCTGCCGTCGCTGGTATTTTCTGATCAGGCCCTCGGAGGTCTGATGAGGTCGCTTGCCGGTCCGATGGCCATCGCCGTTGGCCCTGTCCGCCCGCACCATGTTGACTGGGAACGGGTGTCCTTCTATCTTCATCGGCCGCTTGGCATCATCGATCTTAATCCTGCCTTGCTCGATGGCTGATTGGATCTGTTGTCGGAAGATTTTGCACTCGTTGGTATGATGGGAATATGTGTTGTGCCATTTGCAATACCTTCTCTTCTTGATTTCCTCGGCCGATGGTAGTACATGACCTACTGGCAGCTGGATCTGCTTTTCTTGCAAGAGTAGATCAAATATCTTATCGGCCTTGTAGATGTCGAAGTCGTACTTATCCTCTTTGTCGCCCTTCTTGGCCCACTGGCATGTTGTCGGCTTCTTCATCCGGGCCCACTCGGCCAGATCGACATCGGCGTCTTCTTCATCATCTTCATCAGAGGCGTACTGATAGACAGTATTGATTTTCTGCGCGAACTTCTTTGCCTCCTGGAATCGCTGCTCGTGGGCCGATACTTGTTGGGCTAGCTGAGCTAGGCTGTCGAATTCCTGAGAGGAGAACCTCTCTCGTATCGGCCCCAGTAATCCTTGAAACGCCAAATCGGCCAGCTGTGAATCGGTCAAGCTGAGGCTGTAACACCTATTCCTTATGTCCCTAAATCTTTGAATATAGTCTGGGACCGATTCATCTCTTGCACACCATTATAAAAGTATCTATGAAACTGCTTTTCTAAATCTATCCATCCTCTGATGAAATTGCAGGGTAACGAGGAAAACCATGTAAATGCTGACCCTGATAAAGATAGAGCGAAAAATCTCACCCTCAGCGCCTCTATGGCCGATGCCTCCCCACACTGTGCTAGGAATCGGCTTACGTGCTCGTACGTAGAGATGTTGTCTTGCCCCGAAAATTTGGAGAAGTCTGGGATTTTGTATCGGTTCGGCAGTGGCACTCTGTCGAACTCCTCGGGGTACGGGTGCCGATGCACCGTAGAACTCTCCTTGGGCTTCAAACCGAACTGATCTCGCATCACCTCGGCTATCATGTCGGCCAGTATCCTGCGGGCTGATGCGGCAGGTCTTGCTCGTAAGATTGCTGCAGGCCCTTTGCTCGATATTGCCTGGGGGAGTATGGTTGGTAGTGGTGATTCAGATTTTGTGCGTCGTACTGCCCTGCGGTGTACTGCTGGTAGCCTTGCGGCGCATTGTACGCAGCTGGTTGCGGAGGGTTGCCAGGCATGGGGATTTGAGGTTGTCTGGCCGATGGTGGGTTGACAAGAACTTGCTACATCGGCTCGATCACCGGTTGTTTCCCCTTCGTCCATTGTGCATACTGTTCCTCCGTGATGTGCTGAGGGCTTCCTCCCGTTTGCCTGGTGAGGACCAGCGGCAAGGTTGATGTTGGTTGAGCCGATGGAGGTGGGATCGACGCCGTTGGCTGTGGAGCCGCGCTTAGGTCGGTCCTCAAGGTCCGATAAGTAGGGAATTTGTTTTCTGGCAAGAAAATCGGCCCTTGAGGCTTCTACTGATGAATGGAACCATCCAAGATCGATTTGACAGTGTTGGTCAATGTGTTCACCAGGATCCCAGACTGGTTGACTAGCGCAGAACGAACTGCGGAGTCGATTCGATCTTGCAACGTCGACGCAGTGTTTTCTTCGGTCTTGACGACGTGGTCGTGTGCCACCGCCGACGTGCTAGCTCCATCTCCAGGGCTCGGCATTACCATCTTAGATTTCTGGATGAGGGTGCCTTGCCGAGTCCTAGAGTATGTCTGCAGGTACATATTTTGGAACTACCCAACCAGATTGTCCATCTCAGCCTTCTACTCTTCATTGAGCTGGTCAACGGTCACGGAGACGATGTTCTCCTCGGAGATCTCAGCCTGCTTTGACATCTTGCAGTCGTCTTCTTGTTGTCGCGTCGCTTGCGTTCTTGTGGTCCCACTGGGCGTGCCAAAAGCGTGTTGGCATAGAATTTCGACCCGCCCAACAAGAAAGCGGGTTCCACGTTTCCACGGCAGCCTGAGAGGTCTGCTTAACTCCAGTGCAGGTCCAATGGCTTGCCTAGGTGCGTGTAGGGCGTGCCAGTTGATTTGATCTTCAATCAACAAGAATAAACAAGTAAACCATGTGAGAAACGATGGCCGATCGGCCGATAGGCTGAGGCTACATCGTGGGGGCCTGGCCGATAGGGCAAAGCTATATCGGCTTACTTGAGGTAATAATATGATGAAACTGATAAAATAGATCTAATCCCATCGGCCTGTGTTAGTATGCTTATAACAATTTAATGGAATCGGCCGATGAGGGTTGCACAAAGATAAATACACTAGCTAATACTCTAGTGCGAACTTATATAAGTCAATCGGCCAATATAAATACACCAATCACAGAGAGATCCTGAGAATACCCTGTAACCAATATACTTATATTCACCAATCCGCTTGCATAAGTGGCAAATACATGCAAGAACATAGATAATCACATGCGTTAGGTAAGACCGGCTGAAACCCCGGTGCTATCCTTAATTACGATCGAAAAACAGGCTTTGAATTAAACCTCGAAACACGACTAAGGTCGATGGCAACTCAGAGTGTAGATCGAGGATTAACACAAAGAAGATCAAGCCGTCGATCACTTTTGGGGATGGTAGATGCCTTAGATAACCTAGATGAACAAGCTAATTCGATCATCGTCGACGATAAACCCTAAAACGAGTTAGCCGCTGGCGAGATAGAATTAGAAAGCCACATCAAGATTAGCCAACACATGATAAACGACGATCACATCGCCAGGGCTTAACGTGCCTAAAACGACACGCTAGCCCCGACGATGTAGATCGTTAGGTACGAGTTCTTACCTCTGCTCTGGGGAAGTAAGAACTCGCCAGGAGTTAACCTCTTGCGAGGGTTGGCGATGCGCCGAAAATAGATTGTGTTTGATTTGTTGTGATTGATTGAGAGAGTTTCTATGTACAAACTACCAGGATATTTATACCCGAGATTACAACACGGTCGTTGTAGGACACGATCTTATCTCTAATTAACAAACAAGTCTTTACGGCAAACTCTTACCAAAAATTAGATCTAAACCCACTTGATTTACAAGATACAATTGCCTAAAACCGAGCCTTATCTCTATTTGGCAACCACCTTGAAGTTTATCTCAAGCCCAGACCAAGCCCATGCTGACTCTGTCAACTTCCAGCCTCTATCGGCCGATGACCATATTGAATCCGTATCGGCCGATACGCTCTTCCTGGTAGCACCTCTCCCAGTCCGATACGCTTACCGAGTCCGATACGAGACCTGGTCAGACTCCAATCCAGCCCTTCTCTCCGCGTCGGTTTCTTCTTCCTTCTCCAGGCCGATTACGAAAATCCGCTGTTAACAACAGTACAACGTCCTATAGTGAAAATATAATCTGTGAGCGATCTTCTCCTGTCCAAATCTCCAGCAAAATTTGGATCCACATAACCAACAAGTTCATCTCTAAATCTCCCAAACTGCAAACAAGCACTAGAAGTACCATGTAGGTATCTGAAAATCCATTGAACTGTTTTTCAATGCTTTTTGCTAGGATTAGCCATGTATCTACTGACAACACTCAATGCATGTAACAAGTCAGGACGACAACATACCATGGTATACATAAGTGAACCAACTGCACTTGAATATGGAACTCTAACATGTACTCAATATCATAATTTGACTGTGGATATAAATCTGAAGATAATATGAAATTTGCAGCTAAATGAGTATTCACTGGTTTTGCATCTTGCGTATTGAAACGACGATGAACTTTTTCAATATAACCTTTCTAACTAAGGTATAACTTGCCAGAATGTCTTTCTCTGGTAATTTAAATACCGAGAATTTTCTTCGCTGCAATCAAATCCTTCATCTCAAATTCACTACTCAATTGTGCTTTCAAATTTGCTATCTCTGATTTGTCTTTTGCAGCAATTAACATATCATCGACATAAAGAAGCAAATATATAGCTGAACTATCAATAATTTTGAGATAAACACAGCTATCAAAATTAGATCTTCTAAACTTCTGGGAAAACATGAAAGAGTCAAATCTCTTATACCATTGTCTAGGTGACTGGTTCTTCCCATAAAGAGATTTCTTCAACCTACAGATTAGGTTATCTTTTTCAGGAACAATAAAACCTTCAGGTTGCTCCATATAAATGTCCTCTTCTAACTCCCCATGTAAAAATACAGTTTTAACATCCATTTGCTCTAGTTCATAATCATGCATTGCAAGAATACTGAGTAAAGTGCGAATTGAACTATGCTTCACAATAGGGGAAAAGACATCATTGAAATCAATACCTAAAATCTGGTTATAACCTTTAGCAACTAACCTTGCTTTATACCTTGCCTCATCAGTTGGAGATATACCTTCCTTTCTTTTGAAGATCCACTTGCAACAGATAGGTTTCTTCTCCTTTGGCAATTTTATCAACTCCCAAGTATGATTCTTTTCAAGTGACTCCATCTCGTCATACATAATAGTTATCCATCTATTGCAATCATCAGAAACAATAGCATTAGAATATGCAGAAGGTTCTGCATTACCTTCAATTTCTTTTGCCACACTTAAAGCATAAGCAACTATGTTCGCTTCTTCAATATATCTTTGAGGGGGTTTAATATTTCTTTTGGGCTTATCTTTTGCAATAGAATGTTTCGATGACAGCTCAACAGTAGAAGAATATGAATCTTCACTAATATGTGCATCTTGGTTAATAGCAACATCTTCTTTTTCTGGTGCATTCCCTGAACTGATCAAGTGCTCCACTTGCAGATTTGTTTTCTGTTGACTCTCAACAGGAACATTAGTAGAAGGTTTGTTATGTAACATAACTGATTCATGTAAGACAACGTTTCTACTAATCACAACCATTTTAGTTTCAGGGCACCATAATTTATAGCCTTTCACACCAGACAGATAACCAAGAAGAATACACTTAATAGCTCTAGGCTACAATTTACCATTATCCACATGAGTATAAGCAGTACAACCAAATAGTCTTAAGTCCGAATAATTTGCTGGGGAAGCAGACCATACCTCAATTGGAGTCTTCTTATCAATGCCATAATTAGGTGACCGATTAATAAGATAATAAGCAGTGGAAACGGCTTCCGCCCAAAACTGTTTAGACAAACTTGCATTAGACAACAAACAACAGGCCTTTGATATAATTGTCTTGTTCATACGCTCAGCTACACAGTTTTGTTGAGGTGTATGAGAAACGGTGTAGTGACACACAATGCCTTCAGACTTGCAATATGATTTAAATATTTTAGAACAGAACTCCATCCTATTGTGGCCTTCTCGGCGTTTGTAGATGCCTCTGATCGAAGAGGAGCCGATGGGGCAAATCGGATGGGGATGACCGCGAGAGGGGTGTCAGTGCCTTTGGTCCGCTTGGACCGGCCACCGCCAGTGCCGCCTCGACTCGCCTTACGTTTCAAAGCGGCCCAAGCCCCGTTCGCCTCCTCCGCCTCGCGCAGCGACGACAAGTCCAGGAGGGCTAGCCGGAACATGGCGGCCACCCGTTTGGCTCGCTCCCACAAGCCAATGCGGGAGACCCTTTCCTACTTTTCCCTAAGGTGGAGTTTCCCAACATCTTCTCAGGCTCTGAGACGGCCGTGGCAAAGGGGGTCAACAGATTGCGAGAAGGCAAGTGGGTAAAGAAGGGATGCAATCTTCCTTGCAAAGAAGCACACCAACGGAAAGCGGCTCACCTAAGGACCAAACTAGGCTGAGGTACACCCCCAAGGCCTCCATGTTACCGGAGGTCACCGAATGGTCCCACCCGTTCTTCAGCGGGATCACTCGAAGCAGGAAGAACTCCTCCGCCAGGTCACTCATGCCTAGGCGGTCAGAAACCCAGCGCAGGGCCGTGCTAAGGGGGCCAGCTCCTCGGACAACGCGTCCACCCCCGACAGGTGCCGGTAGTGAATGTCCCAGTTGGTGGTGCGCAAGCCCGAGTCCGCTCCAACGTTGAGGTAGAACCAGCACTGGGACCACCCGGTGGACCACCAGTCGCTCGCCGCTCTCGACGAGAAATATTACGCCAGCCAGGGTGGACCTAGAAGTTGATGGTGGCGTAGTTCAGTGATTTTGTCTCCCCGTCATCGATCACCAACTTTGGCTGGTAGCTGGCGAAGTGGAGGCTAGCGAAGTACCGTGCGGAGGCCCGGAGCCGGTCGACTTGCATGGCCCACTCGTAGATCGCGAGTCGGGCCACCACGTTTGTCATCAGCTGTGAGAGCTCAAGGTGGAAGAGGTCCAAGACGCCTGCTAGGAGCAGGCCCGACGAGGACCCAAAGCCGGCGGTGAAGAAGGCCTCGAAGACAACCGCTTCGTTCGGATGAGGGACCAGCACTGCCTTGTCGCACGGGGGTTGCCTAGCGTGGTTCGTCGTAGGAACCTTGCCAGCGAGGACCAAGTTGTTGATGAGGCACGGCGTGATCATTGAAACCCCGAGCAGACAAGACTACTTGGGGTACCTGTGGCTAGCTTGATAGAGTTAGCCATCGTCATCCCCTGTTGCGTTGTTGTCATCGAGACTGCCGGTGTCGTAGTCTGTAGAGCTGCTGCCGTCGCTCGAAGCCGCGCTCTCGATGGCGTGGCTATTCTCCACGTCGACGCCATCGCCGTCTATCGGAAGGACGTGACATCCTTCCTCATTGGTGGCCGTGTCGCCGTCGCCCCCACCGGCGGCCGCACCACGGCGGGAACAAAGGGTTGCCGCCTCTTGCCCTCAATGTGCTCTTAGCGTCGAAAGTCGACAGGAGTGGGAACGATAAGCAATGAGGAAGAAGGCGACAGGGATTCCTTCTCTTCGTCTGCCCGACCTTTTAAGGGCACGCGCGGTGCAATCACAACCACCCACTCAATCACCGTGGCCTCAGGAACTGACACGAGTCCCACGTCTTCAAAAACGGCACCCATGACTCTAGAAACGGCTCCATCGTGGTGGGGCCCATCGGTTGTGTCGCCATCAATAGCGGCATGACCAAGGTACAGACCCGACCGTTGGCCTCCTCGGTTAAAGGGGTCGCCTAGCGTCATCGGTCTCGCCGAAGGGAAGGGGTACGAGGCCCCTGCCGAACAGAGCCCGACAAGGGTCCCCGAGGGGCTACTGTTGAGGGAACGGCTTCGACCTGACAGAGGGGAGACACGCACCTCCCCCAACTCCTTGTGGAGGATCCCCCTTTCGGGGAGGCCAGAGAGGCAGTCGGGTCGGAGGACCTTCAGAACATGCTCCAAAACCCGTGCTTCGAAAGGATGCTCTGGAGTGCCTCAAGAGGACTCCCGAAGGGGGGGTTCCTGAGCCAGTGTCCGGAGCCCTCCCCCCATGAGGGAGTAAGGGCTCCGGGAGTTCTCTCCCTTTGGAGTAATAAATGGCGTATTCAAGGCGACCACCTACCTCTGACACGGGCGGTGCAGCACACCAGGAGGAGGTTAAGGCACCATTTATTATCCTCACCCTCAAGAAGCACATCTCGGGAAACTTGGGATGCGCTGAGGATGCTGGATTATTGGAAGCAGTCCCATCCACTGTCCCCGGGGGAATTACTTCTACACCCCCTAGTGGGGTCCACTCGGTAGCTTCTGCCAAAAGACTAGGTAGAGATGAAGGATACCGATATAATTTCCCATAACCTTGTAAGGCTATAAAGATGTAACTCGCCCCCATTTGAGGGCGGAAGAACAAGTAATAAGAGCACCCCTATTTTATCCCTTGACTCGGATCCTGTTGGACTTGGTTCCAACAATAATATTTCAAAAAAAAAGGAAATTGAGAAGATCATGACCACTAGGAAAACTGTAATTTAATTTTTAATGCTTCTAGGAAAAGCAAAGTCTAATCACTCGATAACCACTTGTGGTGAAATACGAACTGAAAGTTGTTCTTCTGTATTTTTCATAATTAGTTATTTGTATTTCAGCTATCCAACCACATGCTTTGTCAGCATACCCAGATTCAAAAAGATTGAAGTTATGGACTTTATAACAAGGATGTACAATAGTACGTTATTTTGCATGGTTGCATCTGCTACTTTCATACTTCAATTGTATAATATAAAATGACGGTGGAGAGAGGGACAAGGCATGAAACCAAGAACTTCTCCATAGGATTTTCGTAACAATAAGAGATTTCAATGCTTCGCAAGCATGTGGGGTTACTACATACATCGGATTAGGAAGTACGAGGAACCAAAGGAACGGACAACAAGTTTACCAATCATCCAAGCCTAAACGTATAGTAGCATTTAGGTAGAACAGTCCTACTGCAACAAAAACATGCCAGTGTTTTCAGTCGACTATTGCACAAATGTACATCGTGGGGAGGGCAGTGGGGCACAAGGAAGCACTACTATAAAAACCCTTATAGGGACCGGTCTTATAGGTGCCGGTTCATTTAAAACCGGCACCTATAGGCCTTTTCCCACCTTCGCACGGTGAAAAAATAAAGAACCGGCACCTTTAAAGAATATAGGTGCCAGTTCATTAGTTAAAACCAGTACCAATAGTATTGGTACCGGTTTTTTAAAAGAACCGACACCTATAATATATTATAGGTACTGGTTCTTTTAAAAAACCGACAACTATACCAAACCGAGCCGGCGAGTCGAGCCGGCCGGCTGCGATCGATCCACATCGCCTCCACCACACGCCTTCCTTATCCACATCCACTCCCCCTCGCCCTCCCCTCCCCCTCGCCCTTCCCTCCAGTCCGCCGTGTCTTCCCTCCCCTCCCATCTTTCCGCCCTGCCTCCCCTCCCTCTCGCCCTCCCTCCCGTCCGCCGCGCCTCCCCTCCCCTCCTTCCCCTCCCCCTCGCCCTCCCCTCCTTCCGCCGGACCTTCCCTCCCCCTCGCCCTCCCTCCCGTTCGCCGCGCCTCCCCTCCCCTCCCCCCTCCCCCTTGCCTCCCCTCCCCCTCATCCTCCCTCCCGTCCGCCGCGCCCCTCCCCTCCTCTCCCTCCCCTCCCCCTCGCCCTTCCCTCCTTCCGCCGCCAGATCCGGCGGCGGTGGACCTCTGCCCGCAAGATCTGGCAGAAGCGGGCCTCGGTGGTGCCGTCGGCCTCCTTCCTCATCGAGCTGTCGCCGTGAGCTCCTCATGACCAAACCGCTGCCGTGAAGCTCCTTCCTCTGCGCCGAGCTGCCGCCGTGGAGCTCAGTCCTCGTCGATTCGCCGCCGTGGAGCTCGGAGCCGACGGTGAAACGTGATTTGGAGGCGGCAGCAGTGGGATGGGAGGCCGCAGCAGGCTCCGGTGATGGCGGCGATGGCGCCCGCACCCTCCCCTCCGCCAGATCCGGCGGGAGGGGGGGCAGCGGGATGGGAGGCCGTGGCGGCCTCCGGCGATGGCGCCAATGGCGCCCACACCCTCCCCTCCACCAGATCTGGTGGGAGGGGAGGTGGCGCACCTCGGCGGCGGCGGCGGTAGCGTAGTCCACCCCATGCGGCGACGACGGCAGGGTGATGAGGTCGGCTCGATTCGAACCGGCTCTCTTTTTTTTGGCTCGAGCAAAGGTAAAGGTGCCGGTTCTATTTTCTACATAGGTGCCGGTTGCCACATTGGTGCCGACCAATAGGTGCCGGTTGAAAAACCGGCACCTATAGCTGGTTCCCAACCGGCACCTATGATGCTTTCTGTAGTAGTGAAGGCCATCGTTCAAATCCACAAGTATTGTAGCATCTAAATTCAGTACTTCTTTCTGAAACTGTTGCTGTTTCTTAAAACCAGGCCTTAACTAGGAAAGGTAAGAGAGTCCAGCAACATATTCATGCGTAAATTCAACAAGCTAGGCTGGAAATATATTTTTTTAGATAATGAAAGGTTTACTGAGCTTAACCAATTATATAAGGTGCACTGAGAACAGTCCCGTCCTTTCCATAACATCATGGAAAGATACATGGCAGAGAGAGCTAGCCATTAGTCAGTTTTGAGGTGGTCAATCAAGAAAGAAAAATCAAGTACACACACTCACCTAGACGTGGCACCATCGGTGAGAAGACGAAGGTGGCAATTGTATGCGGAGGCTATAAACACTAATCTTCACAAAACAGTAGTTTTGTGTGTTTCAGACGAAGGTGTTTTTTGAGAAAGTATTTTAACAGTAATCTTCACAACATAATAAACATCACAGCAACAGCGATATGTATTGAGTGATAAAAATAATTCTTTTTTGTGATGCACACTCTGTTGAAAATATAAGCACATAGTAATTTAATTTATTTCATAAATCACTACTACAGAAAGGATTTTTGCAGACGGGCAGATTCGATCTTCGCATGCGGTTGGCCGGGCCGCATGCGCGAAAAGGTCTGTGAAGATCACCATTTGCGCATGCGGCCGGAGCCAGCCGCATGCGAAGATCGATCTTCGCATGCGGTCAGTTATGACGGCCGCATGCGAAAACCGATCTTCGCATGCGGCCGATATAAGCAGCCGCATGCGAAGATAGATTTTCGCATGCGGTCCAATTAAGTCGACCGTTTGGGAAAACAAATTTTCCAACAACAAAATTTATACTCTATCGTATTTGATATTATATTTCGTATGATTTATTATCGTATTTTCGAATAGACGCATATGAGATAGTCGGATTGATGATATTACTGTAAGAAATATGAAATACATAACCATAAATCAAACGTTGTTTACATACGAAGCATATATTACAAATATCACAACTGTTTCATCACATATATAATTAGTGTACATCTCATTGCATTTGTTCTTTCTCCCATTCTCTGAGAGGTTGAAATTTGTCTTCCAATGCGAGTTCACTCTGGTTGTCGTAGAAGAGACCTCTTGCGTTGCAGACATCACGACGGATGAATCGGCAGAGGTCAGCGCACACGTTCCAGATAGTCCTGTCGTCGAATCGTTGTGCAACATAAGGGATTTTCGGGATCTGTGCACAGCAAAGTCAACAAAAGGTTACTAAGTGAAATATGTGTTGTAGTTGGGTTTCTTTGTAAAGAAAGAAATGCTGACGTACTTGGTCACTGGTTGTTCGGTACCTCCCGTTGACTCTGAGCATCTCGCACACGTAATATCCGCACAAGTTGGTTCCCGCTGGTTGTTTGTAACACTGCGATATAATTACGAGGGACCAATCATTAGACATAATTCAGGAACTAATGTACGATAGTTTGTTGTATTGGCATATATATGTTCGTACCGGCCAGCCAGTCTTGACGGATAACTTCTTCTTGGCCGGATCATGTACTGGTCCACCTCTTTTGCGGTAGTACTTATGTGCTCTGTTAGAACAAAACAATTGTTTCTCCAGTACTAAGAAAACTAGAAGTCAAAAAAAATGTCTATTGAAATGTGTATCACTTACAAATTCAAAATAGTTAGGAATTCCATAAACGTCTCCTTGTCATAGTGTGCGGGGTCCAACGATACAATCAATTGGTCTTTTGGATATACGAGGAATAGTATGTAGTGGTCGCTGCAATTAAGAAAGACAAATTAGAGATAGAGAATTTAAAAAATGATAAATTAATTTAACACAGAAGAGAACGCTTACCTGAACGCGTAGGGGACCATCACGACATTTTTGTCGGCGTGCGCCAACATTGCTATTGCCAAGTATGTTGCTACCTCCAGCTTCTTGGTCTTGTGTAATTGCTTGATATATTCTTCCTTTTCTGGAGGGGTCTTGTCAACCAATTCCGGGCAGTCGGCTCTCATCTGTACGGTGTGTTGCGTTTTGCATATCCTTGTTGGATCGACGTAGCCAACCGATGATCCAGTTCTGTCAGCTTCGTGAAATTGCATCCTATACAATGTAAATGAAGTAATGAGATATGGTTTTTTTGTTTGGAATGATACGTGTAACATATAAGAGTTCAGACTTACAGGCAGAACGCGGCAAGGAGATTCACATCCATTTTGTCTAGCTTGTAGATGGCGTATAGGTCCCGGAAAGAGATAAAGAATATCCCATTAGGACCACTCATGAAAGCGCCTTCCGGGACGGCGACGCTTATGAAACCGAGACCCTTCCTAGCAGCCTTGATGTACCATTCATGCATTACCCTCATTTCCCAGGGTAGTTTGTTAAGAAGATAAGTTGGTAAAAATGGCTTGCCATATTCATAATTTTCAGGCACATCTGCAGATACCCAAGATTGGACTTCATCTTGGGCTCGTAGTACTGACTTCTGACTGTCTGACATGACATGCGCTAGTTCTTTTGACTTATCAGAATTCCTGAAAGCTGAAAACATGAACTTCTCCTTATCCTTGTCAATCTCCTTTGGGTCGTATGTTGATATCAACTTTGGAATTAGACGACGAGGTTCCAAGGGATTAGACCTCGGTCCGGATTTAGTTCCTTCAGGTATGGGCAGTTGTTCCACCGGAGCAGATTGGGGTGTGGGCGGAGAGGGTTGAATTGTTCGCGGAGAGGGGGGAGCTGGAGGAGCTGCCTCTTGAGCTGGGGAGGGTGGTGGAGTAGGTAGGCGAGGCGGGGACNTTGGTCAAAGTTTATTAAATTTTAATCAAATTTTGTTAATTTTTCAAATAACTTCAGGAAAAAAAGTATGAAAATTTCTGAAATTTGGACCAAAAGGGAATTGACAACCCATGTCTCCCACCTCTTGAGCTAGCTTTTGGGTGCAACAAGATTTCCTCCAAGTTGGACCAACATCTCTCAATTTTGGGCCAACAACCACATCATCATCCTCTCCGAAACACCATGAGAACCCCATGAATCCGTGCATCGAGGAGTGAGATCGCTCACCGTCTTTCTTCGTCTTTGACCTAGCGTTGCCTTCATCGATTCCCGTTCAACTCGTGAGCCATTTGTCAATTGCTTCCAGTAGTAGCAACCTTGGATTGTGTTTCACCTGTTGCATGTAATGATTTTGGCATGCAAGCTGTAGATCGAGCAATCATTGTGCTGCTGTGGCCACCGGTCTACTCCACCGCCACCCGTGCTGCCCGATCTCACCGAGCTCATCCACCCTTGTCCAACCTCTTGGTAAGCTTCCTGGGAGGCTCAGGGTGCTCTTGCATGCCTCTCTTTGCTTGGATCATGACCTAATTGCCACATGCATCTGCGGCCCACGAGCAGCCACCACTCGGACTCGTTGCCGACAAGTTCCCGGCCATCTCCGGCAACATCCGGCCAGGAAGAGTAGAGGAATGGAATCGCAGAGACTTTCTCCTAGTCTGTGTTCGGCAAAAGGGTTTGGGAACCCTTGCCTTCCTGCACAGAACATGAAATGATAGACTAGCATATGATTAATTAGTACTACCTCCGTTTCATACTATAAGTCGTTTTGATTTTTTTTTAAGTCAAATTACTTTAACTTTGACCAAGTTTATAGAAAAATATAGCAATATTTTTAACATAAAATAAAGAAACTATCAAAATATATTCAATGTTAGATTTATTAAAACTAATTTGGTGATATAAATATTGCTATATTTTCGTATAAATTTGATCAGACTTTTAAAAGTTTGACTTTAAAAAATTCAATGTGACTTATAATATGAAACGGAGGGAGTATTAGCTTAAAAACATAAAAAATGGATTAATATGTTTCTTTAAAAAAAACTTTCATATAGAAACTTTAGAAAACATACCATTTAACAGTTCAGAAAGCGTGTGCATAAAAAATGAGAGAGTAAAAGTTAGGAAAGAAAAGAAAAGAACACAGTCTTAATTTTCACTTTTGGTCGCGTCCCCATGTGAGCCACCAACAGCCGTTGGCGCCAGCAACAAACCACGCCAGCCATGATGCTACTCTGTCTGTGCTTGTGGAGAAGAAGCTGAACCTCGTTGCAAGTTTTTGAAATCCCAGGGTTCGAGTTACAAAAGTACAGTCCAAAAGAAAAGTTGAAAAAACTGAAAAATAGGCAAACTTCAAAAATCCATTAGTAATTCTTTCTAACTCATTTTTGAGTGAACCAAATTTCTATGTATCCATAAACTTGTGGTCATTATGTTTGTATAATAAAACTTTCCAACTTCTATATAGAAAATGTCACTAAAATTTTGACTAGCACAAAAACACTTATTTTACACATAGGACTTGTAAAATCTCTAGGAAATTTATGCTAAATAGAAGAATTTGACAAAACTACCTCCCAGAATAAGTTTAAACAATGAAGTAATCATCTTTTTTTTGTTGAATTTGTAAAATTCTTATCTGAATCATTGTAACTGAAAACACAGTGAACCAAATTTTGTTAGAACCATTGAGTTATGGTCTTTTAATTAAAAATGATAGCACTTGTGAAATCGAACTAGAAAATGTCAGCATTTCCTATGATCTAGGGTAGTTCACAGAAATGAGATGATTGCTGTTCCTAAAATCATGTTATTGTACCCTCCACCTACTGTATTTATGCCATGATTTATAGAGCATGTTGCATATGCATGTTTTTTAATCTTATTTGCATATTTTCCTCTTATCTGTAGATTTGGAGAATTCGAAGTACGTAGCACAAGACCCTGAGGTTGAGTGTGGTTATTTGTAGCAACAAGGCAAGTATCTATGCATATTAAACCCATTTTTTCGCTAAATTGATTTGTTTGTAAAACTATACGTATATGTGCATATGTAGGTCAACTTTTAAACTAACAGTTTCTGGTAAAATTGATTATATACTATGTCTTGCATTTACACATGGTTATATTGTTATGCATTTATCCCTGTAACCTCTACATAGAAATACATGGGAATGTTTTGTTCTTTTATAATGCTTAGCCATGCTTATGTTCAATAGGGAAAAATAGATGGATGGAGCCACCGGTTGGACTTAGTCATTACCTACGGTATATGGGCATAAAATCTGATAACTTTAAATAATTAATATGGAACACATGCTTTGACTTGGACGGATGATTGGGCGATGAAGGGATGGTGTTTCCCTGATAAATGTAGTCCCATCTAGTTGCCAAGGACCAAACATAGTGACATCTATTCAAGCACATTACGTACTTCCATATGCTGGACATGGGATAGCTTGACTTAGTACTATGTTGCACTGTGATCATCTACGCCTCAGTAGTCATTCGTGAGGGTGGTTTTCCTTTGGAGTACCTGGGGTGTGTCTAATTTTGGCAGGGGGTTTATCCCGCGATGGTGAGCCTGCCTTAGCCACATCACACGCACGTAGCTAAGTCCTCGGGGGCCTTGGAATGGTTTAAATGGTTGGGGTGTGACTAGGAAATGACATATTATGAGTTTGTATCAGTTGTAGGTCACACCTGTGTGCGTGTGAAGTATTTGATCCTTGTTCATTTCGTGTGGATAAAATTGTACACCTCTAATCAGAGTAAAAACTATTCGAATAGCCATGTCTACGGTTACAGACAATGCTTGATGTGTTTCTCAATCATGTTAGCTTCAAACTTTGGGTTAAATGGTTTGGTTTAGTCATGGATATGGTGATGTTTATGTTTGGAATTAAAGGTTTGGCAAAGGTAGCCCACGGATTGTGATGAGAGCACCGGTTGTGCTCATTTGCGATCAATTTTAGATTTACATGCTTGCTGTTCAGAAATGTCAGATTATGATAGTTTTAGAAATGCTATGCTTTCAATTGACTACTTGCTGAATAAAACTATCTTTATGCAAAACGTGAACTATTATAACATCTTTCCAAGATAGAAGCTTGCACACTCCTCTCTTCTTTGTGTACGTATATTAAAATATGTAAGACTTGTAAGGACAATCTTGTACTTAACTTGATGCCTGCATTTTCAGGAGAGGACACCGGCGTGGTTGAGTGTCCTTGCTACCCTACCAAGAGCGGTGAGGGTAGTAAATAGCGTTTTCAGCTCGGCTCTTGCCCCGGTTGGTTGCACGTGTGGGATGGTTGCTACACCACGGGTTTTACTTTTGCTTATATGAATTTATGAGACTTCCACTAGTATCATTTGTGTTGTTTGACAGGTTTAAAAACCCGGTTAAGTCGTATGTACCTTGCTGCCCTTTTATCCATATTTATGCATTTGTGATGTTTATCAATTGCTTTTGATAAAATTGCGAGCCTAGTTGCTTCTCTTTGGGACTAGCTAAGCATGAGTAAGGTTTTTGAGTAATTGAGATGATCGTGGAATGTAGCGATTTTGATCAAGTCCCCTAAGATATGTAACACAATTGTTCGTCACCTTTGAGTGGTTTGACGTGCATATCTTAGGTTAAAGTTGACTGGCAAGTTATTCCATCAAATCTCTCTTACTCACTACTTGGCATCGTGGTTAATATATTGAAAGGTGTCAACCGTGATTGTGGATATACTAAGGATGAGTGGCTATTTATGTGTGTACAGATCCCACTCATCAAAATACGTTTGTTGGTCATGTTGGAGACTGGACGATATATTACCTAGGATGTCCATAGCATGGTTTGGCCGGAGGGTCAAGGAGGCAGCTCGACGCGTGGCGACCGATGAATGGTACATCCACCCTCCATAGCGGGCCCTAGCATAGCAGGGAGGAGAAGGGGTAGGAGAAGAAGGAGCTCAGCCGGGGACAACGCCGTGGGTTAGATCCACATCGGGAAAGGTTGGGTGCTGTCAACCCTTGCGACGATCCGTGCTATGTCATCTTGGGTGGCGCTGGGCTGCATTTGTGGACCTGATCTAGCATGGAGATGGTAGTTGTGCTCAGTGCAGTGACGATCTGGTCCATGGCATTTGTCGATGACATCGACAGTGACAGAACAGATCGACATTAAGGGAGGATGGATGTGCTCAGTCCTTGTGGCAGATTTGGCCTGCGGCAGCCTAGGGTGGAGAGTTGGGTTGAGGATGGTCGGCTGAGGAGCATCGGCCAGCAGTTTCCTCACACCGGTAATGTTGGAGGCTGGTGAGTCAATGTGGCTGCAACTGCTGGGGATAGCTAGGCGGCGGGCGAAAGCCTAGCCTAGTGATTTGCTTGGTCATCAATGGAGATACTTTTGAGTGTCGTTATCCCTTCAGAAGGCATTTTCGATGTGTCGTGCTCTCCCCTTGACAGGACACCCCAAGTGAAAACCTTGTCCTCTTTTCCTCAGCTGGCGATGGCATCGCTTTGGTAGGCATTGCATAGGAGGTTCAGTTTATGCCTTCTACCTTCAGACGGTTGGGCTGATACTTCTGGACGATGGCACACCTGTTCATAGGACAAGTGAATCTTCTTCTCTCTTGCTCTTTCCCTCTACAACCCCTCTCAGTTGTTTGGTAGACCGTGGATTTAGTTGTCTGTAGGCATTGGTGGGCGGTTTGGTTATGGCTTCATTGTGGTTCTGGCGTCTTTTGATCTCATATAGCAGATGTCGGCGTGAGGTGCTAGTCTGTTGGTATGTGTAGGCACTATCAACGTGTGATGGTGGTTACCTTTTTCCCGCCTAACTATAGCCTTTCAAGTCTTAATTTTTTGTTCTTGCTATATCAATATGAAACATCATGCCATCCTGTGCTGCTCGTATTAAAAAAAATAGTTATGACATTAGTACTTAGTCATGTGCTGTTAGTTAAATCAACATATATTTCCGATAATTTTATTTAATCTAGTCTTTACGTTAAAACATATATAAGGCTATAGAAGCAAATTAAATCATCCGCTATTGATGGTGCCTATACAAGACTGCGGTGTAGGGCAATAAAATTTGAGATTGAATTTCTGTGCAACTAATTATTTGTGTAATGTCACTGTTATATTTATTAGGAAACCTAAAACTAAAACTCAATTATCGTCATTGTGGGAATATTATCATGTGTGACAAAATAACCAACTGAAACGTACAACTCAAGGTGGCTGCAGGTATAGATACCACTCACATCATTAACTGAGAACAGAGTAAATATTTTGGATGACCTAATGTTTGTGGTATTCACAACATTGTTCATGAACAATGCAGGACACATATGACCTACTGTTGTGGCACATTCTCATGCTGATTCCTTTCAAAAAATGAAAAAAAAACTACTGTTGTGGATGCAATTAAAAAAAACATAATTTTCGAGTGGTCTAGCTAATTTTCTCTAGATTTTGCCTGAGCACGCTTTGCTTGCGTGGTGAACTACATCAGCATGATGCACACTCGGCACATGTACAGAGAACGCCAGGTAGCTGGATTGATCGTTGTGTCGGCTGGACCATTGCAATCATGCAAAAGGAATAGACATATTTGGTGTTGCACTGAAGTCCTACAGTCTTCACCCACTACCTATAGCTTTGAGCATCATAACCCCCACACAATGACTGATTGATGTGCACCAATAATCCAACCAATTGTACACTTTTCATTCAACTGTATTCAGTATTCAGTATCCATCTAAAGGAAACAGTGTTCAACGGGAATAGGACTAAATTTAGTGATATATGTTATGTTCTATATTTATATCCATGTGTGACAAGGCATAAATTTAGAACATAAGGATGTATGTACTGGAGTGTTGTTCTCTGGTTAATTAGGGCATTAATTTCAAGAGTAAGGTTTTTCTTAGGTGCAGGGAGAAACAGTGATGGTGTGCCTCCATATTTGCTCTAGCCACTCTATCAAAGTACACATCGCCGCTTAAATTAGGTGGTAGACTGAATTTTTGGACTAACGACACTTTGCACAACAACACCCCGCCTACAAACATAATCCCCGTAAGTCATTTTCTCTATCTCAACATCATAGGGCTGGATTTGGTCGTGCCTCACGCTACTCGAAAAATCATTTTCTCAGATGAGGTACACCTATTTTTTATGCTGAAAGAAATTTTGCCTCTACCGGTCCGCCTGCAAGATGAGAAGGGGAGGCTTGCGAAGATCTATCTTTCCAGACGGACCACATAAGTCGTCGCCTAGGAAGATACATCTTGTTAAGCGACGCATTATTTAGCCGTCTGGGAAGATAGGATATTATCCCAGACGGACCACTTAAGTGCTCTGCCTACGAAGATCAATCTTTTTAGGCAACACCTTAAGTGATACGTTTGGGAAAATTATCCTACATAACCTTCTTCCTTTTCGAGTTCTGCATAGTTCATACGAAGTTTCTGTCTTAAAAAATAAGCAAAATATAGAAGGGATATTTTGAACTCGAAATCTTCGGTGGATTTTTCAATAATGGTTAGATCCATGCAATCCATCTCTTCTTACATTTTTATTTACTTTTATGTCTTATTAGTGATGGATCTATGCATGCAAAATAGTGAAAGCACCATGTTGCATATAATTTTTTATGCTATGATTGTGGATGAAGTATCTAAATTGACTGATTTTAGTAATAATACAATGAAGATACATTGTTCATGTGCTAACTATAAGAATGAAGCAGTATGGATAGACTGTAAGAATTGATCAATTCCTTGACACATGCATTTTCCATTACCAAAATCAATGATTGAAAGAAAGCGCTCAAGAGCATACGTTTTTTTCAGCTCAGGGACCACCTGGGTACACTAGTACAGAAAGGGCTCCCCTGCTGCCGTCATTTTTGAACTGTTATCACTGCGGGTTCATAGGACAACTCGTCAAGGATGGCCATTTCCCAAAAGAAAAACTTCAATCAACATACAATTTTATTTTTGAAATGACCCATACGACAGTGTGAAGTTTCATATTAATATAGCCAAAAAAAATACAGGATTACAATCCTTGGGTGGTCATTACCAGGAGAAAAAACAAAAACAAACATACCATTGCCACACGCTAGTAGCTCCTTCCAAAACCCAAGAGAAGGCGCTAGCTCCAAGATGACCGTCACTAAGCATGGCTGATCGCCACTAGGCCTACAGAGTGGTCGCAAATGCCCCCCCTCCACACACCGACTCCTCACAAGGGACCATCGATGAGATATCGGTTGTCCTCACGTAGAAGGGTTGAGGTGAGGGAGAGAGCGAGAGAGAAGAAGATCCACTCGTCCCTCACCCCAACCTGATGATGACAAACAAGAACTGCCGACACCCAAACAATGAAAAGGCGGCAATGACGGGGGACAAGACCTCCTAGACAATGCCTCCAGGGAGGTCATGACACCATAGGCCCGATCGTCTCCTGTCCAACATGACTGGGTTTTCATCCGAAGTGTCTTGCTAGATAGAGAGAAGGTAGCAGCTCGACAACGACCCAAGGGGGTGTCACGGTGCCCAAAGATGTCGTTGCTGCAGGTTTAGGGAATCCCGAGCTAGGCTTTCGCCTGCCACACCCTCTTCCGCGCTTGCCGTTACCACCCTAGAGCTCCACCGCCCAAACAACCTCTACAAACCCACACCTATGTAGTACCAGCGCCCCAACGCTGGCAAGCCCAAACCCGCCTTCACAGGGTCTTCTGCCCAGGCGACGCCATCTCTCGTAGCCCACAGAGTCATCACCCACATCGGCCATCCTCGTAGCAACGGTCAGAGACCTCATCCGTCCAGGGCAGCCTCACCCACCACTACTACAGAGAACATTTTTCTGTACGGGGGGGCTTTATCTTCGCATGCGGCCGACCTGTGGGCGCGCCTGCAAAAATCGCCCCCCTGAGGGCAGGTTAATCAGCCGCATGCGAAGATTCATTATCGCATGCGGCTGCTTAAGACGACCGCATGCGATAATAGGCCTATTATCGCATGCGGTCGTCTTAAGCAGCCGCATGCGATAATGAATCTTCGCATGCGGCTGATTAACCTGCCCTCAGGGGGGCGATTTTTGCAGGCGCGCCCACAGGTCGGCCGCATGCGAAGATAAAGCCCCCCCGTACAGAAAAATTTTCTCTGTAGTAGTGAATAAATCATGACATTGCAGATGCAAACTAACATAATCGCATTGTTCAATCTACAAATGTAAACCAAGCAGTAGAACATGAACAGACCGAATATGTGAAACATCACGAACACGTACCGAGGGTTTTGTAGTACTAGTTGTCTTAACGTCCATTTGATGAATGAGAAGACCATGTGAGGCTGCTAGGGAAAGTAGCACACAGATTGTGGTCAATCTAGCAACAGGTGAGTAAGTGTCAAAGAAGTATTCGCCTTCTTTTTGAGTATAGCCCTTCTTCTTGAAAACCCACTTGCATCCCACAGGTTTACATTCATAGGGTCGCTCTGTCACCGCCCAAATTCCGTTAGTGATAATGGAATCTATTTCACTATGGACGGCCTCTTTCCAATAATCTGCATTAGGAGATGCATATGCTTCTGAAATTGATTTAGGATTATCATCCACAAGGTACACAACGAAATCATCACCAAAGGATTTAACCGTCCTTTATCTCTTGCTCCTCCGAGGAGGTTCACAGTCATCCTCCTCAGTGACATGTTCAAGTGTATTTCAGTTTGTTCTGGTAGTGTGATTGAATTGGGAATTATTTCAGAAGATTGGCTAGAAGTGCTACGTGTATCCTTCATTGGAAAAAGGTTTTCAAAGAAGGTAGCATCACGAGAGTCCATAATTGTACCAACATGCATGTCAGGTACCTTAGATTTAACTATTAAAAATCTATAGGCGATGCTATGGTGAGCATATCCCAGAAAGACACAATCCACTGTCTTAGGTCTAAGCTTGCGCTTCTTTGTTATTGGTACATTGACTTTCGCCAAGCACCCCCATGTACGCAAGTAAGAAAATGATGATTTTCTCCCAATCCATACCTCGTATGGTGTTTTATCCTTGTTTCTGTTAGGGACTCTGTTTAACGCATTATTCGAGGTCAACAATGCCTCCCCCCACCATGCCTTAGGTAGTCCCGCAGTATCCAACATGGCATTAACCAAGTCAGTTAGTGTGCGGTTCTTCCTTTCGGCAATCCCATTAGACTCGAAAGAATAGGGAGGCGTCCTCTCATGTATAATGCCATGTTCCTCACAAAACAAGTCAAATTCATGTGAGAAAAACTCTCCACCACGATCAGACCTAAGTCTTTTTATCTTCCTGTCAAGTTGGTTTTCAACTTCTGCCTTATAAATTTTAAAATAGTCTAGAGCCTCATCTTTCGTTTTCAGCAAATACACATAGCAAAATCTGGTAGCATCATCAATCAACGTCATGAAGTATTGTTTCTCACCCATCGTCAACACCCCATTCATTTCAGAAAGATCTGAATGTAGGAGTTCTAAAGGTGCCAGGTTTCTCTCCTCGGCAGCCTTGGGAGGCTTGCGAGGTTGCTTTGATTGCACACAACTATGGCACTCAGAACCTTTGATAATGGAAAACTTAGGAATTAAACACATACTGGAAAGTCGAGACATCAAGCCAAAATTAATATGACATAAACGTGAGTGCCAAATTTTAGTCTCATCATCCACACTGCCACAAATATGGTTCACAGAATTATTGCAGAAATCAGAAAGGGAAAAGCGGAACAAGCCTCCGCACTCATAGCCTTACCAATAAAATATCCATGTTTACACATGACTACTTTATTAGACTCAAACACCAACTTAAATCCGTCTCTACATAGACGGGAACCACTAACGAGATTCTTGTCAATAGTAGGGACATGCTGCACGTTCTTCAGCTGCATGATTTTTTCCGAAGTAAACTTCAGATCTACCGTGCCAACACCATGAACAGAAGCATGTGACCCATTCCCCATTAGGACGAAGGAATCCCGTGCGACATGATAAGAAGAAAACAACGAGATGTCAGCACAAACATGTACATTGGCCCCTGTATCAACCCATCAGTTTGTAGACTGATTAACTGAGAAAACTGTAGGTAAATTACCATACCCGCTCACATCTCCAGTGTTGCCAATAGTCACATTTGCAGACTTAGAGGTCTGCCCTGTAGGTGCCTTCATCCCTTTGCGTTGTGGACACTTCTTGGCCAGATGACCAGGCAAGCCACACACATAGCAAGTTCTCTCATCCTGGTTTGGATTGCTGTTGTTGTTTTTCTTTCTCTTGAAGTTGGTGGTCTGTTGGGCTTTGAATTTCCCTTTGTTCTTGTTTTGAGCCTTGTGCACCATATTGGCACTAGACTGCCCACCATCGTCCTTAAACGCGACGTCTTTTTCCCGAGCTTTCTCTTCAACATCAAGAGACGCTATCAACCCCTCAACGGAGTATTTCTGTCTCTTGTGTTTGAGTGCAGTATCGAAACTTCTCCATGAAGAAGGTAACTTCACAATAATGCACCCAGCCACAAATTTGTCGGGTAAGACACACTTAAGGAGTTCGAGTTCTTTAGTCATGGTCTATATCTCATGAGCCTGCTCAACTACAGAACAGTTGTTAGCCATCCTGTAGTCATGAAACTGATCCATGACATACAGATCATTGCTAGCATCACTAGCACCGAATTTAGTATTCAGTGCATCCCACAGCTCCTTAGTGTCGGTCATGTGCATGTACACCTCGACCAGACGATCGCCAAGAACGCTAAGAATGCATCCCACAAAGAGAGTAGTGGCCTTCTCGAATTCTTTCTGCTTTTCAGCAGTGAGAACTCCTTCAGGTTTGCCATTACTAACCCAGAAGCATTTCATAGCCATCAGCCACAGAGTGACCCTGATCTGCCATCTCTTGAAGTGCACACCAGTGAATTTGTCCGGCCTCAGTGCATCGACAAAACCAGCCATACTAAAACCACAGTGCCTATAATAAGGTTTTTGGATTGTTGAAAATATAAGCACATAGGGATTTAATTTATTCCATAAATAAATCATGACATTGCAGATGCAAACTAACATAATCACATTATTCGATCTACAAATGTAAACCAAGCAGTAGAACATGAACAGATCGAATATGTGAAACATCACGAACACGTACCGAGGGTTTTGTTGTACTAGTTGCTCTGCAGGAAGGACTCGCGGTACCGTGCATTGAAGATGACGTGCAGCATGCGAACGAAGGGGAAGACGAGCCGTCGTGGAAGACTAGCGAGCAGTCGCGCAAAGCGCTTCCCAAAAACCTTATTGCCGCCTTCTCCCGGTGCAGGACATCGAAGGCGAAGGTTCCGGAGACCTGCTCTCCCGATCGCCGGTGCACGCCGACGAGCGGAACGAAGTAGACTACGAGTGACGGTGCAGAACAGAGAAGGAGGCAAACCCTACATTGTTTTCACGTGTGTTGCGACGAGCAGCGGCTCGGTTTATATAGAGAGATATCAGGACGTGTGATCAGGACGCTTTCACGATCTCTACCATCTGTAACCGAACCGGATAAATCGCGCGTAACTTATCCAGACTCCACGCCACTCTAACGCACCGAATAATTCAGTGTATTTTCAAAAACTAGGTTTCCAAAAAACAAAACCGAATTGCAGCAAAACAAAACCGTAAAAGGAAGCCACATCTGCGCAAGGGTGAGGAACCAATTTTGGCGGACCATTTACGCGCATGTCGCGTACGTGTGCCGCCTGGCCAGGCGAGGCGAGCAAGCGCGCGTGTTCATCTAGTTCTCTTCATCACACATGTCTCAAGTGGCTAGGAGAGCATCCTCCCTTATAAGTAGGTCTCCCTCTCCTAAAATAGACAAGGTGGTCCTAAACTCCTCATGCATGCCATCCCATGAGATGAGCTTTTGTGATTTTTTAAAAAATTAATCTTTATATGGGTCTTAGCTCATATATCAATTCCAACATACTTATTGTCTGGGTGACATATATCCGTATCATCAACTGATCAACGCCTCGAGGGTGAGCGTACAGTATACATGAGGAGCCGCATGCCTAGGCAACGCATATCACTCAACAGTTTCAAAATTCAAGTTTAAGTTTGTTCTGCACAGTCAGCTTAGAAATGGAAGTGGAAGGCATCAAGGAAATTACTGCTACTCCTGTTTGTTGGACATGTTGGATTGCATGGATCTTGGGGTCCTCCTCCCATCCAAGCTAGAGGTGGCCAAACGGGCGGCCCGGCCCGGCACGGCACGGGCACGGGTCCGGCACGGCCCGTTTCGACACGACCCGTTAGGCATGGCTCATGAAACGGGCCGTGCCGTCCCGGCCCACGTGCCGAGCCGCCGGCCCAAGCACGGCCCGTGGATGGCCGGGCCGTGCCCGTGCCGGCACGGCATGCGTGTGGCCCGCCGTGTCAGTACGGGCTCGTGAATGGAAAATGGGCCGTGGACGGGGCACGGTTGGCCCAGGAACCGAAATGGCGCGGAGGGATGCGATGCGGACTTGCGGAGGTGGCTGGCGGGCTGGGCCATCGGCTAGGAGGGGTGCTCAACGGACTTGCGGAGGCGGCTAGCGGGCTGGGCCGTCGATTGGGAGGGATGAGATACGGACTTGTGAAGGGATGAGATGCGGACTTACTACAGTAGCCGTGCCGTGCCGTGCCGACCCGCGGGCTCGGCCGGCGGCCCAAGCACGGCACGGCTACTCGTGCCGTGCCGGCACGGCCCGTTACTGTAGCAGGCCGTGCCAGGCCGTGCCGGCTACAGGTTCCGCCGTGCCTCGGACCGCCCGTTTTGGCCCGGCCCGTTTGGCCACCTCTAATCCAAGCACTGCTGTCCTTTAGGAATTACCCACTAATCGTAGGACACAGTCACGAAGCTGCTTTTGCAATGGGTGAGAATGCTACAACAACACATGGTACCTTGTTTGTAACCTGTAGAAACATGAGCTGAATGTGTCCAGCTGGGCAAAAGGACAGGGCCGGTGTGATGTGGGACAAGGCATAGAAGATCGAAACAAAACAAGTGAACACTACTGAACAACGTCGTGGTATCCAAAAATATAAATATCTTGGCTAAATTAAAAATCGATACTAAAGATGTTTTAGTACCAATTCTAAAAATCCAAGTCCCTATAAATATCTTTAGTCTCGATTGGTATACATCTTTAGTACCGGTTAGTTACATCAACCGAGACTGAGGATCTTTAGTCCTGGTTGGTGTTACCAACCGGTACTAAAATGTTTTTACGGTTAGTTCAAAAAGAAAACATCTCTATCCAAGTCAGATGTATGTAGTAGGTGGAATGATAATATACGTAAGGGCTAAAGTGAGAGTTCTTTAGTTTGAATCCCACATCCCACATGTTTTTTTTGATTTAGTATGCATTTTAACTGGTACTAAAGATTTTAATTTTTTAGTCTCGGTTGTTACAACCGGTATTAAAGATTGTTTTTTCGGTAGTGAAAATAATAAAAAAATCATGCAAAATTCGCTAGGTTTTTTTAAAAAAATGGAAATCGAAATTAAACAGTGTTTATTTTTGTCAAATGAACAGAGCACGCAGTTTAAAACAGGGCAGTGAGTCATTGCAGCTGTATTAGTATGCGGACATGACATCGCTTTTCGCTAGATCTACCATATATGCGTCGATATTCCCATTTTTTCACCTCATTGTATTCCTTATAACTGTCTTATGCAAGCTGGTAACTAGCTGTCGCGATGAAAAGACCCCGGACCGAGCATTGTAAAAGAGTAAATTTTATTAAACCCTATGTTTCAAGGCACTTAGTTTCACAGTACACTAGATTTCAAGGGTTACCATAAGTGAGGCATCTTGAATAATATAACCAAATTTCGTAACTTCCTTGAGTCAACAGATATATAGTTGCCCCTTTCATCAGACTCTCCCCTGTTCTCTCTTCCAGCCAAGTTAATGAAGAGGTGACGCAAGCTCGGTTGCTGAACCAGTGGTGGTGCAAGCTTGGGGACAGCCAGTGAGAGCACTATATATGCTTTTGAGCTTGGCGCTATATATGGCCGCTAAATTGGTGGCAGCATGAGAACGCGATGGGCACACCAAAGTAGTGGGTTCAAGCACCAAAATAGGTGGTGGTAGGGGTCGCAACGGGGCGGGACGGGTTGGGGTTGGGCTAAAACACCCTCTCTCCCTCTCCTGTACGGATATCCTCGGCCATGACTCCAGAGGGATGAGCGGGGCGAAATCAATTCCCGTCCACGGTTCCTTCAGGGCCTTGCACTGACGACAAGATGGCCTACGATAGAAGCGGCCGCCGTGACAAAAAGGCCAGCGTCAAGGGGGTGCAACCGGCATGACGATGGGGCGTGGTGACATGATGGCCCACGAAAGGAGGTGTCGTATCGAGGCGGTTGGCGACGAGGGGCCGTGGCGTTGAGGAGGCTGGCGTCGAGAGGCCAGGAGCAGGGCGTCGAGGGGGTGGGTGCACGGTCGGCGTGACGGATCGACGGCCAGGGACGAGGGGCGCAGTGTCGAGATGCCCAGTGACGAGGGGCGTCGCGTCGAGGCCCGCGCCGATGCCAACAAAGGAGCGCGGCGCCTTGGTGGCCGGCAACGATGAGTGCGACTTCGACGAGAGTCTGTCGATGAGGTTGAGTTGGGTAGGCGGCTGTGGAATTTTGGACCTGGATGAGGATGAGTGTAGGTGAACATTAGGGTTAGGTTTATTTATGGGTCATTTGAAATGGGTTAATTGGGCCTATATTTTTAAAATGGTCTACTTTTTAAAAAATTGCCTATACTTCGAAGCCCCGCCGGGTCACCTGTGGGTAATATTTCATCCCCACCCCCGGCCTCTCCGGACCCAACAGGAATATTGCCACCCCTAAGTGGTTGTGAGGGTGATGATTTGGGGGAAGGAGAAAAAGGTTGTGATAGGCAGTCTTTAGTTATACATCTTTATTTATCACTCGTGCAATCTGCGACAGCTGCAGCTATTGCACAGCATACTGCAGACAATCCCTGTCAATGACGGAGTGTAAAAGACTTCTCAACTCTCACTGCATCTTGTACATAGTCCGTCGTCGCTGCCATTATACCATCCCCACATGCAAGCTGAAGCATACAAGCATTGCCATGAGGGAGAAGGTACCTACCAGGGAGAATACGAATGAATGAGGAGTTCTGTGATATGTGTGTTTGTGAAAGAAACACCCAAATACGTGGTTTTGTAATACCTATAACATAAACCTAGCGTTTTATGAATTTTAGTCTGAAGAAAATATAAAAGATATGTCCTTAGCTAGTAGGTTTACTTTTATTAATGTTTGTATAGTACAAATACGATTCCCTGTAAGAAAATAGTATATATGATGCAATTTTCCCTTTCACCAACTCTCAGAATTGCTAGATATATATTCACACTGTCCAAAGTCTGGAGATGCAAGATGGACTATTCCAAGTTTTCTGTAATCCTTACTTTATTGGGTGCAAAAATAGTATAGCGTAGCATGCTCCTTCCAACTTTTATGGTTGAGAACTAAGAAGTTGAATACTAATTGAGAAGAAGAAATTCTATTACAACCCTACCTCTATTATTGAGGGAATCCATAGGATTGGAAGTAATTGGGATTGTGAGTCTGTGACGCGATGACTATAGTTGATCAAGAAGCTCCTTTGGAATATCTAGGCTTGTGCTATATGTAGTACGAGTAGTTTTTAGAGGATGTTTTGAGGGTTTCGGCTAAACTATGAAGCCTCCTGAACTTTCAATTTAAACTTCCCATGCGAGAGTTTTATATAATATTAGTAGAAATAATATATAAAATAGATACAGTTTGTACAATTTTTATCTCTGATCGGCTATTGAAAAAACAGGTTATATATAAACCATTTAATGATGTGGGTTATAACAATTTTAATATATATGGATTAATCGTTTAGAAGAAAAACTAAGATTATGTGACTCAATGAGAGAAAGAAAAGAAGGTAATATAAACTAATCATCTAAAAACAAAACTAATAAGGTCATATAATTTAGACCATAGATCAATTATTTAAAGGCTAAAAATAATTAAGATGATGTGACTTAATGAAAGAAAAGAGAAATAATATTAATTTTGTTGATATATAGGATTAATTATATAGTATTCTCTCCGTTCAAATATTTTCATCAGTTTGGACTTTGAGTCTGTAAGCTTTCATAATGACAGTATATTTTTAAACAATCTAATTGATGTTTAGAAATATACTACTCTGTCTAAAAAATAAAGCCTAGCTATGAACCTGGACACGCATGTGTTCAGATTTGTAGATAAGATTTGGTTTTTTATGGGACGGAAGTGATAGTACATTAGATTTTTAATTAAAGGCATGCCACTAACATTCTATTGTTTGGAGCTACTTACTTTAATATTATTTTATAAGACCTATATTTTTTACACGGTTTTCAGTGACATATTTTGATCATTAATTTATTTTATGTGTTCTTAGGAAATATGAAATTAGCATCATATGAAAATATTTTAAAATATAAATCTAGCGAAATAACATGCATAATATTTAGCATTGATATAATTAGCATGATTATTAGTAAAAAATTGTCGAGTTTAACTTTCCATAAAAAAAGGATGTCATATAATTTATAATTTATGATTTGGGACGGAGGGAATATTGCATTGAAATTAGTGGGCCAATATTTTTCTGGTTAAAAATGGCCGACTGTAAATACGTGGCGATGAAGATGCGTGACGTGGCAGTGAGACCGGGCCGGCCTGATGGAAAGCCTCATGTCCAGCCCAACCAACATGGGTCGCAAATACCATCACAGTATGGATGCAGCTCACTATGGTCCGTGATAATATCGGCCGAATATGCACACGTGAATGCCTTTGATTTTTGTTGAAAAACATAATCCAAACCTGCGATAGGAAATGGGCCATATTTGTGCAGGTAGTATGCAGGTTTTTCCCTTTTCTTTCAAAGAAGTTATGTTGGATTTCTAGTAGTTGTTTTTACTACACTTGTAGTTGTAGATCATGTATTAAAGTCTAGATATTGATTCTTCGAAGAAAAGAAAAAAAACCCACCAGATTTTCATGCCTTGGAGATATGAATGCTGGTAGTGTTGTTTGACTCTAAAGCATTTCACCTGGTATTCACCTATTTGGGACAGCTATTTTCTACTGTTTGTCTTTTCAGCAAGAATGGACGTACTCTGTCAGGAAAAAAAAGAGCAAGTACAGACGTACTGTTCAGTACACCGATCATGCGCAAAACTGTAGCTATTGCGATATACAGTGATACGTATATTTCTTTTGCAAATGCTAAGATGATAAAACTGAATTAAATCAAAGGGTGAGCGTATGTGTGAAGTGACACCCGAAAGAGAGCTTGTGTGTAACACTGTTGCCGGCGACGCATAGAGGAATAGGAGTGGAAGACATCGGGAAAAGCAATAACAGTGCACAAACTGCAGGATGACATCAGCCTTTTTGTTAAGTTTACTGGCTTCATTGGTCTGAGCTAGCTACCATAGGTGCCATGCAACCTACTCCTTCCGTATCAGATTACAAGTCGTTTGATTTTTTTATATATCAAAGTTTTTTAGATTTGTATAAAAAAATAACAATATCTATGATATCAAACTAGTTTAATTAAATTTAACGTAAAATATATTATACAATGTTTGTTTTGTATTGAAAATGTTACTGTATTTGGTGAGTGGTATATTTGATGAGTGGAAGGTTTCAGAATTATCAAATTTTGATAGAGTTTGGTAAAAGTATACAATCATAAAATGAACCTGTTTAAACTACCAAATTTTGGCCACTCCAAGGGGCTAGAACAAAAAATGTATACAATTTTGGCCAAGCACGAATAAATATTGCTAAGTTCGCAAAGAAATCTTAAAAAAGAAAATTTTCGGGTGAAATAAAAACTTATGCATGTTGTGTTGAATGAATATGCCGGTAGTGCTGTCGTTTGACTTGTTTTGTTTTCTTAGTCAAATTTCATTCACCTTTTTGGCTCAGTTCTTATGTACAGTTTTCCTTTTCAGCAAGTACACATGTATTGGATATAAAGGTTGAGTCTACAAATGCGTGAACTGACTCACAGGAGAGGATGGTGTGTTGTCACGCCCCAAACTGGCCCCGGGCGGAGACCAGGATAGAGCGGTCCAGATTGACCTGTATGCCTGTACCAGTCCCAGGAAATAGCGCTGGTACAACAGGAAGACTGAATATCACAACAACAGCGGTCTCTTTATTAAGAGTAGGATTACAACCAAGGTTGGAACTGCGGACAGAACCCGAGTTCACAACAGCATTACAAAAAGGCGGAAGCGGAAAGCGGAGACTAGCCCTAAGCCACAAGCAAAGCCTTGGGGAAGGCCGAAACCCTACTACTGCTCGAAGTCTGCTTGCTCCTGGAAGAACTCTTCATCAGCAGGGTCCACCTCTTCATCTTCGAGAACTGGGGGGGTTTAATTATATAGAGCAAGGGTGAGTACAGGAGTACTCAGCAAGTCAGGGGAATTAAGTGTTTAATGCAAGCTTCAAGGGAAAGCCAGTTATTTTTCACAATTGATTTTAGTTTAAGACTTTAGAAACATCTAAGTGAGTGCTTCTCAACGACACGGATGAGAAAGTGCGTCTCATCCGGCCGGAGCAGTGAAAATGTATCGATTGATTCTTGTCGGCACGAGAGGCTCCCTGCCAATCGTTCACCGACCCGGCTGCACCAACAGCCACAACTCACACACGCCGGTACGAGAGGCTCCCTGCCAATCGTCACCGACTCCGGCTGCTTCAACAGCCACAAGTCAACACATCGGTACGAGAGGCTCCCTGCCAATCGTCACCGACTCCGGCTGCTTCAACAGCCTTAAACCAAGCACAGAACGGAAAACCTCACACCAGCAGCAGTTCACAAGGTGTTCAATAAAACTACGCTAAGGAATCACCTCACATCCGCCCATGACCGTGGGCACGGCTGTTCGAACAGTTGTTAACCTCTGCAGAGGGGGTACACTTTACCCACACGACGTTACTAACCCCGAATCACCCAGCCCGCGACCCTCGGTCACGTCTGGCGACCTTGAGGCTTTCACGACAAGGCATTTCGAAAGCCGACTCAGGGTCATCTTATGCCAACGGGAGGGGTCCCACGGACCAACACCAGGTTAGGTCCCAGACCATACTGTGCCAGGAAGCCCAGGGGTCCTCCCCGACACCACCCCGGCGAATCCACTTGTCCCTTGGCATCAAGATTTCCCTGGCCTAGCTAATTACTCAGCCAGGGGCGTCCCATATCACCCATGTGGTCGTACTTGACATATGCTTGGATGTAATTCCCAAGGAATCGGTCCTTAGAGCGAGAACGAGCAGACCGTACCTCCAGTACGTCTCCCGTACCGCGAGTTTTAGAAACTCACTTTAGTTTTCAAGACACCGACCCAAGTGTCGGGTTTTCCAAGCATTTTGTAAACTCAAGTTTTACCCAGGTGATCAATTTTAAAGTTTGAGGGGAGTCTCGATATTCGTACACGAGGTACGGATACCGAGGCATCACCTGAGGGGTGACAAGGGTGTTAGGGTATTCAATAATCAAGGAAGGTGAATGCAGCAAATGGGTAGGGCCTCGGTTATATTGCAAACCGAGGCCAAGTGCCAAGTGTAACCTAAACATGCATAGTTTGCGGAATCAAAATACTTAATTTAAATTATAGGTTCAATTGATCAAAGGTGACTTGCCTTGCTCGAGATCTTGAGCTTCTTCCTCGAAATCCGCGCACTGCGGGTCTTCGGGCTCCGAGACTACACGCGAAACGAGACGACTCAACAAAGCGATAAAAAGAAGCCCTATTAAAGACCACTAAGCGTGCCATTGGATAGATCTCGATTTTTGAGGAATTTTGGAAGTGGAACGGAGTTAATCGGACGAACGGTTGAAAAGATATGAATTTCCGAAGATTAAAGGATTTTCTGGAATAAAGAAAAGGAATTAATAATTACTTAATAATTCCCTGGAAAAAGAAAAGAAGGAGGGATGAAATTTAGACTTTATTTTGGGCGGCTAAGGGCAGCCCAAAATATTTGAATGGGCGCGGCCTAAATAATTGGGCCGACGGCCCGAAGGGATTGGCCCATGGCCGATCGGCGCGCGGGGGGGGGGGGGGGTGGAATGGCCGATGGGCCGAAGAGAAAGGAGTGGCCGATGGGCCGATGCAGGCCTGGCGGCCGAAGCCGACGGCGGGAGCCGACGGGCCGACAAGGGAGGCCGATGGGCCGACAAGGGAGCCAACGGGAAGAAAAGCGGCTGAAGCCGAAGGCGGGAGCCGATGGGAAGAAAAGCGGCCGAAACCGACGGCGGGAGCCGACGGGAAGAAAAGCGGCCGAAGCCGACGGCGGGAGCCGACGGGAAGAAAAGCAGCCGAAGCCGATGGACGGCGGATTAAGACGACGACCGACGACGCGGGGCTCGGCCCGAGCGGCGGCGGCGACGGCGTGCTCCGGCGAGGGCGGCGAGCCGGAGGGGGCGGACGGCGTCGGTAGGCGCCGGTGGAGAGAGAAGAGAGAGAGAACGAGCCCACGGCTCGGATCGGAGCGGGATGCGACCACGGCGGATTGAGACGACAGCCGACGCCGACGGGGGAGAAAAGGAAAGGGGGTAACGGCGCCGGGGCGGGGAGAGGACGAGCGACGGCGGTGCGGGGGCGGCGCCTAGGGTTCGAACGCGCGACGGCGGTGCTATCTAGCGCCTAAAGAAGGGGAGAAAAAGAGAGAGACGGCGGAACGGGGTTACCGCGAGAAGGTTTCGCCGGGGACGGGGGCGACGACGCGGGGCGGCGGTGAGACGCGGTCCCGAGCCGGGGAAGAAGAGGGCGCCGGGCTCCTCTTCTTGCGGCGACGGCAGCAAGAGGGCGGTGGCGCGACGGCGGGAAGGGCGAGCTCGGGGAGGCGGCAATGGCGGCCGGGCGGAGGGGAAAGAAATTGCGGCCGATTGGCGGGGGTTTTGTAGGGCGCTAGGTCGGTTTGGTCGGGGGGGAAAGAAAGGCGGTTCGCGGAGGTGGTTTGGGGCGCGGAGAGGGGACCGGCGCACTCCGGCGCTAGCGGCCAACGGCGGCAGCGGTGACGCCGGCCGGTCGGGAAAAAGGGGAAAAGGGGAAGAAAAAGGAGGCTTGCCTCCTAGCCGATTTGGGTAAGGGCGCGCGCGCGGGGAGAGAGAGCGCTGGCTCTCTCGGCTCGACGCGTGCGGGGCACGTGCGCGGCGTGCACGGGCCGAGCGGCCTGGCGCGGCCCAGCGGGAAAAGAAGACGGCCGGGCAGGCGGCACGCGGGAGAGAGCTGGGCCGGGAGGCGGCACGCGGGAGAGAGCTGGGCCGGGAGGCGGCCCAGGGAAGGAAGAGGAGAGAGGGGGAAAAAGAAAACAGGCCGAGAGGGGCTGGGCCGGCAGCGGCCCGAGGGGAAGGAGAGGGAAGTAGGCCGGGAAAGGGGGACAACCCGGGTCAAGGGAGGTAAATTGGACTTTTTCTGAGGATTTGAATTTGGGAGGATTAGGGCTCGGATTTGAAATCCGATTTCGCGGTTTTCTCCGGGATTGAACTGAGAGGGGAGACACGAGACCTTGGCACACAACAAGACTCAACCGAAGAGCAAACTTTCGCAAATAGGGTTTTTAGCAGATTAGTTTTCCCGCTAACGCCGCGACAAAACGGGCGGTACATGTGTACTTTCAACATTCTTGCCGGTGATATATACTCCTTCATTTTATATTATAAGTCATTTGGCTTTTTTATGTAGTGTCAAACGTTTTTAAGTTTATTCAAGTTTGCAGAAAAAAAATAGTAACATTTTCAATACAAAACAAACATAGTATCAAATTATATTTAATATTAAATTTAATAGAACTAATTTTATATCATAAATATTGTTAATTTTTTATAAACTTAGTCAAATCTAAAAAATTGACTAAGCTTATAATATGAAACGGAGGGAGTACATGGCATCGGTCACGGCCCAATGCTTTGGTCATACACATTAAAATCATAGAAATAGGAGTGGAAGACATGGAGAAGAGCTATACTTGTCAAAACATGCAGGTGATCGAGCTTAAGGGTTCAAACAACCTTACAGATTGTCTTCTTTTGTCCAACCCGCCAAAAAAATGCCGTGCAAGTCGTCAAACTACGAACTACAGATCTATAATGAAAGGCTATGATTTTTATCAGCATTGTAGCATTCGTCTGTAACAGTTAATTTAAACTGGTTGATTGGAAAAAATGAAATGCTCAAATTGTGTGCAGTTGTGTGTATAATCAAGACTTAAATTAAAAACTTGTTTGCTTTGACATTCAAGTTTCTTTTTCTCGGAGAGAACTTTACCGTATTACCTGTCATGTCTAACACAATCATGTATTAGCCCAGTGTTTATTTGTTGATGGTCGTTAGCGAGCCCCCTTCAATTGACATGTTAGCTGATGCTAATGGTTATATATAAGTTAATTTGTTAGTGCTGAAGAAATCTTAGATAACAAATCATAGCATTGCATGACTGGACAATAGCTTGAGGACAATGGACAGTCAAAATTAATGGCCAGTTCGGAGTGATTTTTTCTTTTTTTGAAAATAACAGTTCAGAATGATCACAAAGGAGCAGAGTAACCACCCACGTTCTGGCCCAAATAATGCCTTGCTCAATACTATGATTTTTCATCGTCTTTCAGATGTATATATGCACTGACGGAGCCAGAAAACCTACATGCGTAGAGCTAATTAAACTAATAGAAATTCAAATATTTTCAAAAATTATATGGTATTTTTCATTCAAAATTTCAATAGGGATCATGGAGCCTGGCATGGGGCTCAAGCCCTAACAACCCCATGCCTGTTTCCACCCCTTATAAATATATATACCCATACCGGCATCACTAAAATTATCTATAGCAGTACTATTAATTTTTTATATATATCCCACGGCTAGCTAGCCTTATCTACTTTGTTTTTCTTTTAATACACAGTTTTGCTTCACAACACCACACATGCATATTGCATGTGCGAGAATCGTAGGTACAATAAATCGAGTGCTATTTTCTCTGTTGCAATGCATGTTTAGTGACTGGCTAATAAATTCGATGTCATGAACATGTATAAAGTGATCGTTGCACAAGGAAGAAGGTAGTGTTGTTATTGTTACAACCGCACTACACCAGTAGAAATTTAGCATTTTCAGGAGTCGTAGATATTTTAGAAATAGAAGTGGAAGGCATTGTGAGAACTAATACTCCTGCATGGGAACATATGTCGAAGGTGTCATGTGGGAAAATATTTTGTATCGTCGAAGGACTCGGCTTGCGCCGCATGACGAGATGGACATAGCTTTTTCAAGTTTTATCCGTTTGTTTTTGTTAGAGATAAGTTCTTAAGTTTGTTAGAAGTTTGTGAGGATAAAGAGTTAGAGTTGTCATCTATTTTAAGGAGTTGTACTTGTTCAGGAAGAGTTAATGAAGAATTAAAACCAAATCTCTAATCTCCTATATCTGTTTTTCTTTTTCCTCAATTCTCTTACTCCTGTGTGCCCTCTTTCTCTATTGCATGTTCTTCTCTTTCTTCTATACTGATTCAACGGCATACCTCGCCAACTTTGATAGCGGAGGGCGCAGCCTCCGTCGTTCCACCCATATAACCTTCGGTCGTTGCCGGGTCATGACACCTCGGATAATTCAGGACCAACCGGGAACCACGGAGACGTAGGTCACTTAGAACATGTAATAACGCCTTTAGTTAGCCATCGATATGGCACCAGACTGAACGCAGTTTCATCCAAGTTTGGTGCTCCTTAGACGAGGAAATTTTGTTGCTATACGGTAGCATGGGTAGATGATTGGATGATCAACGGTGTTCTCCAGTAGGATTATAGAAGTGGAAGGCATTATGAAAATCATCGATCGCTAGCTCTAGTTCAGCAGATAATTCATAGAAGTTTAAGCAAAGAATAAATAGGGTGATCACTCTGACAACAAAATGCCAGCAATTAGTTGTTTCCTAAAGTGGTCTTTCTAAGGATAATCTTATACTAGTTTCTGTTCGTGCTAATGCTTGTACAACTTTTTTCGCTGCCGCCAAAGAACAACCAAGTCAAATTAGCATTGGTACGGATCTAGCTAGCTTGAGGATTATTAATGGATGGTGAAAATGGTCGGTCCAGGATGTCAAAGGGAAAAAGACCGTCACCGATCATACACATCTTTGTCAGGTATAACTACCAAGCCGTCATCGATAAACGTCCATGACAGATGTTGAAACATTCCGTCAAAGGTGACAGCAATACTTTTGTCTGGTTGTAATTGGAGCCCGCCACCGATGAGACATTCGTGATAGGCTGAAAACTCTATTGGTGAAGGGTGGGAGTTGAGGCCCGACAAATATATCTATCATTGGTGTCGTCTACTCGTCCAACACAGATGAGTTTTTCAAATCAGTGACCACGCATTTTGCCGATAATATTGATGAGGGTTCCGACCCGTTACGGATGACTGGTTTCGTAGTAGTGTCCTCTTTTTCTTTCATGTATGTAGGCTGTCTGCCCTTAATTTGAGATTCATCTTTCTGGCACAGCTTGTCGTCCCTACATTTAATCTTTCCGGCAAGTAGAGAGGTACTGTTCGGTACACCAGCCATATGCAAAAATCATAGCCATTGCAAATGTGCAGCTATATATATAATAATTTTGCACATTGAGGGTGATCGATCATTCATATATGAGTGATGTGATACCCATGAATTAAAGCATTGTGTTTAATATTAATTCTTGCCGGCCAAACATAGCGCCTGTCATAGTCTAGTGATTTTTAGTCATATATACATGGACAGTCCACAAATAGGAGCGGAAGGCACAGGAAAAAACAATATTGGTCAAGACATCTTAAGGGGATCAATCCATCATCATCTATCGAGTGTTGGCTTCATTTGTCTAACCTGCAAAAAATGCAGTGCAAGTCCCACAATACAGTGCTCAGGAAGAGCTACGACGTCAAATAGAGCATCTTAGCTATAACCACCGCAACACGAAGTTTTTGGTTTTCTCTTTCCCTATCCTTCTGCTTAGAGCCGATTTCAGTGTCACGTCCTATGTTCTTCCTCGAATTTTAATAAACAAGATTGTGATTAACAAAATTGCTACTGGCATGCATACTAGCGAGGTCATTGAAAAATCGGGGTGCTCCTATAAAGGGAAATGCCCACTAGTTAGAACATAATTAACCCAGGCATGCTTATTATTCGATAAAAAAACAAGGCGAGAGAAAAAGGGAAACCGAGAAGATCATGAGCAGCAGACAAGCTGTATCTTTTATTTCTATTCGCAAAATCAAAGTGTCTAATGAATTATCGATAACCATTTGCGATAAAATATGAATTAAAAGCCATTGGCCCATTTTTTTAATAATTAGTTCATCGTACTTGCGCTATTCCTCTACCATTTTTCATCCAACTGCATTCCACATGCTTTGTCAGCATGCCCCCTGCCCAGATTCAAAAAGATTAAAAAGATTAAAGACTTAGAGTTATGGAATTTATAACCAGGGTCTACGGCAGTATATTACTGCAGCATTATTGCAATATAAAATGAGGGTGGAGAGACCACCAAGAACACGAGAGCTGAGAACTTCTTTATAAGATTTTCAAAACAACAAGAGTATCGGTGGCATAACCAAACATATAGCAGTGGTAAAGCCAAGAATTTAAACAAAGTGGGATCGATTACTACTAGTTTATATTTAAGTGCGACCATTTCTCTAATTTTTCTGAATTTATACATAAAAATCAAGGTTTGTAGAGGTGCTTGTCAAAAAGCTGTGGTGTGGGGTCAGCTGGCCTCAGATTGTGCATGGATCCGTCGCTGGCATATAGGATAGGGAGGCACTAGAAAGCGAAGGAGCGCACTTTCACTTGCTGAACCATCCAAGCCTAAACAAGTAACAGTATTGAGGCTGTTTAGCATGAGGTGCAATAAAATCTCTATGATTTTCCCCTAAAACAACTACATCTTTGTTTGCATATTGAACCAGGAGGGCAATTGAGAGCAGAGCACATTTGTGCTAGCCTACTCCCTGTCCGGCAAGCAGAGGACACACCAAACCGGACTAACCAGCTTGTGCAGTTGTGTCAAAATAGAATGATATGCTCGCCGCCAGGGTGAAGGGAAGGCTGGGATTATCAGCTTAGATTTCCAGGGAGATCGACACTCATGACTCCAAGGACCTTTCTTAGGACCAAAAGGTTTCGTAGGTAGAGTATAAGAGCGTGTACCACGCAATACTTTTTCTTCGAAAGATTGAACAATTTGTTGGAGTTTTATTAGTTGAAGGAGCAGAAAACATTTACAAGTCTATTTACAACATCCTGTTGCACCAAGTATATAATGATTCGTAACCTTTGTGAAAACTCTGTTCCAGTGAGCCCTATGTGTCTATGAACCAGTCCTGCAATTAATGATGTGAATGGAAGCCATCTATCTCATTTCAGTTGCCCGCATCCTAGGCGATCAGCTAGCCAATTCCATACTTCGGCTATTAGCCATTTTCTGGTTCCTGTAGCACAACAGACAAAAGTAATTATTCGGCCACCCTCTCTTCTTCAAGTGATCCGGTATCTAAACCTTGTTCTAAAAAAGACCATTATTTTGAGAAAAGTAATTAACGTGAAATACTATTAGTCCTGTAACATCATAGTGTCCTGATTTGAAATCGACGGAGTATTTTTTTTCGTTGTAACATATATACATGCACTTTGCTAGTTAACTTATAGATTCATTAAGTTATTAGTTCTTGATGATGTAATTAATGTATCCTAAAATATCATTCGTTGGAGAGAGTCAACGATAATTTCAGAATCTTCTTCTCGGCTTAGGACTTTTGCTGCGTATGCCAGCTTGATTAATAAGCTCTAGTACAGTTGGTTGATTTAAAATTTTTTCTTTGGGATATATTCACTTTTGTCGCATAGCTCTTCTCTTAGCTTCTCCTTTCTCAGCTAATACAATCGGTACTCTGTAGTAATTACTAAACCATGTGCAAAAGTGTTATCCAAAGAGATATATTTCTTCTGCATTTGTACGCTGATCAGTACTTGCTAGGCAATAAATTACGTATCACAGAGTAAGCTATATATATGTGAAGTGATGCATGCCAGATTTACAAAAGGGGGTTGTAATATTACTGCAGCCGGTGCATATATAGGTCCAGTAAAGATTTAGTGTTTTTTCTATACATGAACAAATTAGAAATGGAAGTGGAAGGCATTGGGAAAACTAATGCTCCTACCAAGACGGATGGGTCGAGATGTTCTTTGACAGTACTTCGACGTTGATAGTAGGGATTTGACATGAACCACAAAGCCGGCCATGCCTTCTAAGCATAAGAGAGACGCAGAGGAGTGTGTCATCGAATTTAGCGCGACTTGTTGAGAACATGGGAGAAAAACTGCAATGACAAATAATGGGAAAACGGCCATAGTGCTGTGGTGGTGCTGAATTGAAATTCCATTCATTTATCTTGAGGTATAAACAAGAAAATATTAGTATATTTCTATATGCTTTGTGCTGAGATTTTTTATGAAAAGTAAGGAGTACATGTTGTTTGCTTAAAATATATGAATCACGACTCAGTACAGTTTGACAAATGCTTTGCTAAGAAAGAACTATTAGGTATATCTAGTACGTTCATGTCTCTTCCTCTTCGTAATGTCTTGGGCCTGAGCTACAAGATAGTACATGTCATATAAATATGCAAACACACAGTGCAGCTGTTAAGCATACTTTTCCCAAAGATACTATTTTCCTTTTCTGCATAACATATTTATCTTTGCAGCTGTGTAATTCCTGTACTACACCATGCCATTTTGACACGAAGCTTGCAAAGTTCTTTCCAGTGGAGTTCTCAGGTCATATGGCGTTTCGAACCAGCCTGGCAGTGCTCTTATCACTACCGTATTACTCGCACGTGCCAATTGCAGGCATGCAGGTGTTTGCACTGAGGATTGAGTAACCACAAGCTTTACCAGCATTCCCAGATTCAAAATAACTAAAGTTTTGCAACTTATAGAAGAACATTGTTTTTGCATTTATTGTATCTACTACTTCAACGTAGATAAAAAGATGGAGCTAGGAGGGAAGAGCAAGAGTAGGGCAACCAAAAACTTCTTTATATTTTCATATATAGCATTCATAGGTTCGGTGCTTTCGCTAGAATATGGCATAGCTAAATACATATTTAGGATAGGGATGCACCAGGAAGCCAAGGAGCACACTATCTCTTGATCAACCTGTTATGGACACTGTTCATCATCCGACAATGGACAATCCCATCCGACTAAAACCACGTTCATCCCGTGTGAGGCAAACGAGCGTGCGAATCACTGGGCCTGAGTGGGTGGGAGTTCCAGCTTCATCCGGTGCGGCTATATAAGCACCGAAGTGAGGAGGAGAGGGGTATGAAAATGGTAACAGAAAATTATTCCTCAATCTAATGCATCCCCTCTCCCCCAAGACAACCTACTCTGTTCATCGTGTTCTTCCCTTTTCTCTTAACTTCTTCTCTACCAAACCCTTGATCTCTTCCTCTCGGTTCGTAACACAACCATCCAAGCTTAAACAAGTAGCAGCACCCTGTTAGAGAATCCTTGATGCAGAAAAAACTCTCGGGCTTCACTCTAACACTAACACTACTGCCTCTTACATTGAGTGTTGAACAAGTTGTAGGATCAAAGATCAAGAACTAAGCCAACCAGAGAGGGGGTGAATGGTTGTAATACCAAAAACCAAAAACTTTAAGTGGAAATTAAAGTTACCCTCTTTTCGACGTAGATCGCCACCGCCACCGCTGTCAAAACGCCGCCGCCGGTCTGACCGCCCGAGCGCCCCGGTCTGACCGATGTGGTGTCGCCGGTTGGACCGCGGTCTTTCGTCGGTCAGACCGCCCGTAGTACTTCGGTCTGACCGTTGAGACCTGAGAAAACACAAATTGAAGAACTCTTAAAGTAAATTGGAACTTTATAGATTCTCTCTCTGTTTACCAAGTGCAACAACAGCACTCCTCTCCAAAATCTCGAACAAACTCGAAACCCTAGCTTTTTCTTAAACTCTAATCTCTAAAACTCGATATCTAGATGCAACACCTTGCTCATCTATTTATACCCTTAACGTGGCTGTCCCTAACCACGAATCCTACTCATACAAGAAGTCCTAATCCCATAGGAAAACCTCCTATACAAGCAACAAACTCAACACTATCCAAATTTGGACTCCTACCAAATTTGACTCCGCTTTCCATACGCATACAACACCACGTGTATGCCATATGGAAACCTTCACGTCCACATGCATTGTTCTCTAGCCTAAGCATCTCGCGTGATATCCTCGACCGTCTGGACCTCATCTTCTCCCAAGCCTAGTCCCGATCCATCACCGGCTATACTTCCATGGCCTCAAGCAACACCTGCACGTGAACAACAAAGAAACTCCATATCCGAGTGCAAGTTATCCCCAAGTTAACTCACATTAGCATAACACCAGTATCCACACATATAGAAACCAACTATAAGTCAAATCCACGAAGTAAACATCCAAATCCGAAACCGATTCAGCCTCTGCCGACTCTGCCAGTCAGACCGCGTGACAGCCGGTCTGACCGCTCGAATACCTCCGGTCTGACCGGCCGCCTCAGCCCGGTCTGACCCGTACACAACCTGTCAGCACTATTCACCGTCTGAAAATACAACTCCGTATTTTCACAAACACTTACCTTTGACAATTGTTCATCACCAAGATCATCACATGATCCAACAATCTCCCCCTTGATGAACACATTGGCAACATCTCCAAAATGCAATTTACTGTTTTTGAAAAACAAAAACAAAAACGAATCAAAAAGCTCAGATGGCTCAAAAATCACAAAAGTGACAAAAAAAAACTCTCCCCCTTTTTAAAAGAAAGAATTTCAAGCAAATCAATTCTCCCCCTTTCAAGAAGCATGCATTTTGTATATTTCTCCCCCTTTGACAATGATTTCATCAAGAACGTAAAAGAGAAATAATAACAAATGTAGCACAAATGCAATGATATCATGAATTACTCTTGTCATAACCAACATGAATTTTTTATTTTCTATTTTCTATTTTTTTCATCGAGAGCTTTAAAGTATACCAAAAGCAATTCATGATCATGTTTTGCAAGACAAGGAGATAAATTTATTAACTAGTTAACAAGCATACACTATAGTATAAACATGAATCAAAGATATTACAATTAAGCTCAACTTAGCAATAAAGATTCATGATTTCAAACGATTTATAATGCAACATATTCATAAGCACATAGATTAAAAAAATAAACATTTATACATATACACCTATTGCATTTATCACTCTTTCTCAAATAAGCTTTAGCACAAAACAACTAAGAGAATTTTTAACTTTTATTTGAGCTTCTTTTTGCTCAAAGTTTTTCTCTCAATTATTCCGGGTACGTTCTTGTCGTTAAGACTGTTTCCAAGGGTTCGACACCTATTATTTTTGCTCACATCGAATACGTCCTTGTTATCAAGACTGTTTCCAAGGATTCGGTATTCATTATTTTTCTCTCAAAGATATTTTTTTATTCTCTTGTACAATGAGTATTTAAAAACTATTTGGGGAATAACAAATCAATAAAGCATATATATATAAACATTCATCATTCAATCAATATGCTAGCATCAATATTGCATATTTTCTTAATTCAAGTAAAAGAATTAGTGTCATGCATCATCTCACTTAAAAGTAATATTTAAGCTTCATGAAAAGACTAAAATGCATACAAGCTAACATAGCAATAAATAAACCTCAACTAGTTTGCTAGCATGCATAAGAATATACTAGAGGTATAAAACAAAGCTCACTTTTTTATCATTTTTATTTATTTTCAGATTTACTATCCAATGCATAAAAATAACCATGAATGCATGAAAAAGCACAAACTCCGCCTCAAATTAACCTTCAATTTCCCTTGAAGAAAAAAACAAGAAGAAATCAAGAGATTTGAAAAAGACATTCAATTGCCAATGATATCATCAAGATTCTCATGAATTGACATATATTCACTTGAGTTAACCAAAACTACTATCTCACAAACTAGCACATGAAAAGCTAATAATCGAAAGAGTAGAACAAAATTATATCAATCCAAAATTACCTTGATGTTACCTTGAAAAGCAACCGTCGTCTTAAAATTTAACGCACATGGGGAGTATGCCGTAAAAATACCTACGAACGAGAAAATGTCGAGGTCTCCGTGTTGGGGTTAGAAATAAGAAATTTTGGAATCCAACACTGAGTCACACGACCAATAAAACCAGTAGGTACATATGTACGAACAAAATCAAAATCAGACTTACCTAAAAACTTACCTTGTCGCTTCACAAAAGTCCGATTTGAATTACGCGCAAAATAGCCCTGAGGCCGGTCTGACCGTCGCTGTCCCTGCGGTTTGACCGGACTTGGCTACCGGTCTGACCGCCGGTACAACTGTGGTCTGACCTCTGGTCGAGGCCGGTCTGACCGATTAGTCAGTGTCGGTCTAACCGAGCTCCTCGATCCAAAACCCGATTTTTGCCACCGTTGTTTAGCTAAAGCAATTTCTCTTTCCTTTTTCTGTTTACGAGCAAGTCTAAAACAATAACCAACCAAATGTCTATCTTTTTCACAAAAAGAACAAGTATACTTCTCACGACAAGAAGTTTTTGAAGTAGATGGTTTTGAAATTGATGGTTTTGCAAAAGACATTTTCTCTTGAATTGTTGAAGAAAGAGAAGGCAAAATCCCAGCGGATTTAAAAATCGTTTTCTTTTGTTCGGGTTTTGTCAAAACATCATCTTTTTCCGTTATGTTCAAAACAGCAGGTTGGTGATTTGTAAAATAGGCATTAGTATTAAAACTTACACCACGATTGAAAGTGCTCACTTTTGATTGATCCAAAATCATGTTAAATTTCTTTTTACCATCTAAACACTTTTCCAAGGAACTTTTCAAATAAGAAACTTCTTTTTCCAAATTAACACAATTTTCACAATCAACCAAAACACCTTTATTTTTACGACACTTAGAACAAGAAAGCATTTTATCTTGTTTTATAATATTTTCCATGTACTCAACACGTCCTAAAGCATCTTTTAATTTCATTTCATTCAAAAAGCACTTTGAGCAATTTTGTGAAATCAAAATATTCTTGTGTTGTTTAACCCTTTTTGTACTCAAAATATTGAACAAAGCACTTGCACAAAAAGCAGTTTTATATTTTTTCAAAACGCTCTTTGTCAAAATCAACTCATCAACAACACGAGCATGCAAAGCAAATCCAAGTGCAAAAGAAGACTCAAGCTTTTTGGTATTTTCAATCTCAGATTCCAATTTCAAGCAATTAACAGAATTAACATCTCGTAAAGCATTAACTTCAGAAAATAAAACTTCACAAGATTTACAATCATTATCATTAGGAATTAGAGATTTTAATCTACCAATTTCAGCATATTAGAATATGTTTTAGGTTTCTCCGCAAATTTGAATGCAGCATGTTCTAATTGATCATAGCTAAGTTTTTCTTCAGTATCACTATCAGATTCATCCACATCAGAACTTGCATTGCGAGCAACAAAAGCTAAATCAACAACATGCTTACCTTTGCCATTGCTCTTTTTTTCTGAGTCTGATTTGTCTGCACAAGCATCTAAAAGTTCTCGAATTAGTATCTGGACGCAACTTCTCTTTTTTTCCGTTTTGAAATTCTTGAACTCCTTCTTGTCTTCTTCTCTCTCCTTGTTCGCCTTCTTGCGGTTAGGACAATTGAACTTGATATGATTCAACTCTCCGCATTCAAAGCATCGAACGGGTCCTCCACGCTTTCTGTTCTTGACATTATTCATAGCTCGAGACAACTTGTTAATAGCCAAAGCCAAATCCTCCTCCTCGAGTAGTTCGAGTTGATCATCGGATGTGGCATTAATGGAAGAAAGAGAAACAGAGTTCGATGAAGAAGCACTAAGATCCAATGAAGAAATCAAAGCACTTGACTTATAATCAACCTTTCGAGAAAGAATATTCATCTCATGGGTTTTGAGTTTTGTGTAAAGAGAATCCAAAGTCAAGCAAGACATATCAACTGATTCTTGAATCGAAGTTACTTTCATCTCCCAAATTGACATATCAAGACCATTCAAAAAATGGCGAGAAACTTCAGATTGAGAGTAACTAACATCATAAGAAGAATCCACAGATCGAAGATTACTCAAAATCTTATTGAATCTAGCAAGATAATCATCTAAAGCTTCTCTAGGTTTCATCACAAATTTTATGTAATCCTTTTTGAAAAGATCTTTACGTAATTCTTTAATGTTGGAAGTACCTTGATGAAAATTACGTAAAGCATTCCAAATTTCATTGCCAGTTTTCAGATGTGACACTCGATCAATATCCGAGCGAGAAATTCCACTCAATAAAATATTTCTAGCTTTGCAATTATTTTTAAACTCAGTTTTCAAAGCAGTAGTGTTAATTTGATCTGGAATTTCATAGGGTTGAGCAACCTTAACCAAAATGTCATAATCTTGAGCCATAATATAAGATTGCATCTTGTCACACCAATAAGGAAAATCGACACCATCGATAACATCTGGCTTGGTTGAAAACTTGTTAGCCATGGCTTAAAACTTTAGATCGATAAAAATCCAAAGAAAAAAACGAGGCTCTGATACCACTTGTAGGATCAAAGATCAAGAACTAAGCCAACCAGAGGGGGGTGAATGGTTGTAACGCCAAAAACCAAAAACTTTAAGCGGAAATTAAAGTTACCCTCTTTTCGATATAGATCGCCGCCGTCGCCTCCGCTGTCAAAACGTCGCCACCGGTCTGACCGCCCGAGCTTCCCCGTCTGACCGGTGTGGTGTCGCCGGTTGGACCGCGGTCTTTCGCCGGTTAGACCGCCCGTAGTACTTCGGTCTGACTGTCGAGACCCGAGAACACACAAATCGAAGAACTCTTGAAGTAAATTGGAACTTTATAGATTCTCTCTGTGTTTACAAAGTGCAACAACAGCACTCCTCTCCAAAATCTCGAATAAACTAGAAACCCTAGCTTTTTCTTAAACTCTAATCTCTAAAACTCGATATCTAGAGGCAACACCCTGCCCCTCTATTTATACCCTCAACGTGGCTGTCCCTAGCCACGAATCCTACTCATACAAGAAGTCCTAATCCCATAGGAAAACCTCCTATACAAGCAACAAACTCAACACTATCCAAATTTGGACTCCTACCAAATTTGACTCCGCTTTCCATACGCATACAACACCACGTGTATGCCATATGGAAACCTTCACCTCCGCATGCATTGTTCTCTAGCCTGAGCATCCCGCGTGATATTCTCGACCGTCTGGACCTCAACTTCTCCCAAGCCTAGTCCCGATCCATCACCGGCTATACTTCCATGGCCTCAAGCAACACCTGCACGTGAACAACAAAGAAACTCCATATTCGAGTGCAAGTTATCCCCAACTTGACTCACATTAGCATAACACCATTATCCACACATATAGAAACCAACTATAAGTCAAATCCACGAAGTAAACATCCAAATCCAAAACCGATTCAATCTCTGCTGACTCTGCCAGTCAGACCGCGTGATAGCCGGTCTGACCGCTCGAATACCTTCGGTCTGACCGGTACACAACCTGTCAGCACTATTCATCGTCTGAAAACACAACTCCGTATTTTCACAAACACTTACCTTTGACAATTGTTCATCACCAAGATCATCACATGATCCAACACAAGTGAGTGCACAATATGAAGGGCAGTTTACAGCAACGATGGAGCAAACCATACTCCTAGACCAGCAACACAAAAGCAGCAATGGAACCAGAATGAGCTTTAGGCTGTGTTCCTTCTTCCGTTTTCCGGCGACCTACAGTACTTCTTCCCCGCGCACGCTTTTCAAACTGCTACACGGTGTACTTTTTTGCAAAAAGTTTCTATACAAAAGTTGTTTAAAAAAATCAAATTAATCCATTTTTGAAAAAAAAATTAGCTAATACTTAATTAATCACGCGTTAATGAGCCGCTTCGTTTTCCGTGTTACTGTAGCGCGCCGGCAAATCGAAGCAACCAAAACAGCCTAAGTGTAAAATGGAAGGTGGATGCTACTAAGACAAAGGAAACGCGACGTTCTCCAGGTTTGCTGGATGGTGAGACACTCCGACTCCAAGGACATTTTTCCTTGGATCAAAAGGTTACATGGAGAGACTTTGTGGTGTCCAGATTCAATAGTTTTTTGTTAATTGATTCAGAATATTCTAATTTTATATCAGACTGCAGAAGTAGCTTGGACGACGGTCGTCTTAATTAATTACCAAATGTAACAAAGCCAAGGCCCAAGCAACGCATTAATTATGCATTCATGTGTAAACGTAGCCAGCTAAGCTGGCCATTTATATTCGTAGACTTCAGAAATTAGAGGCAGTGGATTATTCCAATTGCAAACCGTAGAAATTAATCAAGTCTTAGATAAGAGAAGTGTACACGCTGCAGAGCTAGCCAGGCCACATTGGCCCATTCCGAGGTCGGTAAATGACCATTGATAAAATTTCCATACTCTCTGTGCTAATTAAGGACGTAAATTCGCTTGGTGCATTTCTTGACTGATGCTGCTGAGGAAGAGCTTAGCTTACAGACTGATGCTTGTGTTTTTTGTTGTCACGAAAATGAAACAATCCACCATTGATTCCTCGAAAACATTCGCAACACCAATACTAAGGTGTTTGTTAGATATTCCCTTGTAAAATATTCCCTCGCCTCGACTCGCCGATTCACTTCCACACACCATTCCTCGCCTCTCTTCGGCCTCCATCGGCCGGTCAATGCCGCCGGCGCTGCGCCAAGCTCCTTCTTCACACAAGAGAAAGGGAAGACGGTGGAAGAAGGGGAAAAAGGACAAGAGACTGACAAGTAGATCAAGACATTAGTATAATAGTAACCACGCTCCTGATCTCCCTCTTAGCCCAATAAGGTCATCCTCAATGCAGTTTCATGAGAGATTTCATAAGCATTTAATAGGGTGACACATCATCTATTTGCATGAAATAGGAAGGAAAGAGAATGAGAACGTTTCACCATGGTGAAACGTTCCAGCGGCGTTTCCAACGCCTAGGAAACGGAACGAAACGCGTGTTGAGGGGGAAAGTTTCATCCCTTCCGATACGATACACCGATCGCTGCCTCCGGCCTCCCCCGTTCCACAAAGTTAAATGGTCCTTGTGAGCACATTTGATCCCAGCAAAAACTAAGGAATAAATGCTACATCTAGCCTATGAAACTGTGACATGAAACTCTCTCACTGAGAGAGGTAGTTTCATGTTTCAGCTTTCAAGATAAATGATATTGGAAACAGTGACATGAAACGCTGCATTAAGGTTGGCCTAATACGTCAGTCTGACATGTTTAAAATATAATTAATCATCATTTCAAACCTTGACTCGCTTACAACGGGATCCATCCATATGATGCCCTCGGTCTATGGGCCGTCTCCTGTTGGGCAGGCCCACCAGGTCTATGACCCGTTCAGCTTCTATTTTTTTAAAAAAAAATTCAGATGTACCTAATGGTACTATTAGTAATTTTTTGGTTTTTTGTGTGGTTTCTCTGGTGATGCATGTAATCGACACATCGGGAAGTCGTCAAGCATGGTACGTTTTCGTGATGACCGTTGAAGACCAACAATAAGGTAATTTATTTATAGGCACAGACATTTTAGTTGTATAAGTACGTGGAAGGCATCACACAAACAAAGATATTAAAAGCATTTACTATGACCTATGGCAGTTCATCCAGCATGATTATTTTTCCCAGGACTGACCGTTCTTTTACTCTGAAGGCGAATTAGAGACAAATGAACAATTTAAATGTCTTTGTGAGTGGGTGAATTATCCATTTTTTTATACAAAAATCATCCATTATGTATATAACTTCTTTTTTGCGTACATGTAATGTATACTAGTTGTACAACCACGCATTGTTATGGGATATTTTTTTATAGGTTACTTATTTTATTCACTACATAATGTACATCTCATGTAGTCGCATCTGGTATTGTGGTAAAAGGATATATTAAAATTGTTGATTTTTCTACCCTAAATAGCTCAGGGTAGTAAAATAGTTTACCCTAAACTACCAAGCTTCCTCCTCCCATGTGATGTGGCTTGACTAGTACAAATACCTCAACCCTGGAAATAACACACCAGGTTAGGGAGTTAAGTGAACTGGTATCGATAGTTTTGGGGGTTAAATAAGCCTAAAAATAACTTAGGACGTAAAGTGGACTACCAAAATAGTTCGGGGTATTGAATGGGATATTTTCTTCTGTGGGATATATCCAACTTTGTTGCATGATTCTTCTCTTAGCTTTTTTTTTCCTTTCAGCTAGCTAATACAAATGGTACTCTTTAATTACTAATTACTACACCATGTGCAAATAAAAGTCATATACAAGTGATATATTTATTCCGCACTGTACATTCAGTGGTTGCTAGCTAATAAATTGCATATGAGAGGGTAAACATATATCTGAAGTGATGCATGCCAGAGGAAGAGGAAGGGGCTGTAACATTGATGCAACCGATGCATAGCACCAGTGAAGATTTAGAAATGGAAGTGGAAGGCATTGGGAAAACTAATGCTCCTACCAACATATGATGGAGATGGGTTGAGATGATCTTCTGCAGTTTGACCACACCACTCAGGATCTTATGTAAACCAGAAAGCCGGCCAGGCCCTCCAAGCGTAAGGGAAACAAAAAGGGGTGTGTCATCAAATTTAGCACAAATTGTAGCACGAGCAGACAAAACTGCAATGACAGATAGTACTGTGGCAAACAGCCTAGTTCTGCCATGACGTTGAATTGAATTTACTTTGTGATTTGTGCTGATATTTGACCTAAAATAAGGAGTATATGTTGTCTAATTTGGTAATGACATATATCAATCATGACTAAATACAGTTACACAGATGCTTTGTTAAGAATTAATTTTAAGGTAAATCTAGTATGTTCATGTCATTTCCAAATGTACTGGATCCGAGCTACAAGATAGGAAAGTTCACGTGAATATGGAAAACACCAGTTCAGACCTTGTTGTTAAGAGTTTTTTTTTTCCAAAGATACCATTTTCGTTTTCTGCAACACACATTTATCTTTGCAGCTGTGCAATTCCTGTACTACACCAAGCCATTGTAACATGGAGCTTGCAAATTTCTGTTCTGTAGTGTACTCAACTAATAAATTGGAAGATATAAGTATATAACACTAGTAGCATAAAAATGGCCTTCCGAACCAACCAGGCAGTGATGTTATTATTACTACCATATTAAGAACCGGCAGTGGTACCTAATTATCACCGCCGTTCTACACGAAAATTGTCCCTGAATACACTTTTCGCAAAGAGATCTCTGACACGAGCCAATTGTAGGCATACAGGTGCTGGTCGCAGGCTCGCAGCAGCAGGACATTATAATTGCAATGGTACAAAATATAAATATTTATTTAGAAAAATGGTCTGACACAGAAATTGAGAAATTGATCAAAAAAAGATCCTTGACACAAACAGGCGAGAAATGTTGAAGTTGTGGCAGAGAACAAATGGATTGAGCGGTCGATGACATGAGCACATAATATATCCATGTTCAGACACACAAACAACTTTGTTGTAGATCTATTTCTAGCCTATTGTTTTCTCCCATGGGCGATTTTGCCCGTTCCAAATCACACGGTATTGTTTTTTCCCCGTTTTCTGAACTCTGTATGGTGCTTTCATAACAGCACTTGGTGGAATATTTCAGATAAAAAGGAAAATTGATATGATCATGATCGCAAATAGGTAAACTGTGACTTTTAATGCTACTCACGAAAGCAATCTAATGAATCGATAACCATTCACTATGAAAAACGATTTTTCATGAGACTTGAGATTTATTTTCACTAACGGACTAAAAAAAGCTCACTTATAAAAATAACAGGAGACCCTAAAGACATAGTCCCATCAGTAAAAATCTATTTTTACAGGTGGGGTCTTAAGAGCACCGCTTGTGCAAAAATAGTTGCAAAAATACATCTAATTCTGCAAGCGGTGCTGTTAAGACCCCGCTTGTGAAAATAGTCTTTTCTCTAGCGGAGGGGCCGCTTGTGCAAAAATAGTTGCAAAATACACCTAATTCTGCAAGCGGTGCTCTTAAGACCCCACTTGCAAAAATAGATTTTTGACTAGCATAGGGACGCTGCCAGCGAAAAGACTATGGGAATCATAAAAAGTCACGTGCACTAACTCAACAAACCCTAGATTATTCTTTCCTCTTCTCCCTTAGCTCTTCCTCTTTTTCTCCTCAACCTCTCCTCTCCCATACTCGATCCATGGCAGCGGCGACCGGGGGAGCCATGGGCCGCGGTGAGGTTTGGCGGTGGCGGTGCAGGGGAGGGGGCCCAGGCACGCCAAGTGGAACCGTTCGTGGCGGGGCTTAGCGGTGACGACGCTCTATGACGGCGGCGACGGCGCATGGCGGGGCTCGGCGGTGACGGTACATGGCGGCGGCAAGGGGAACCATGCATGGCGGGGCTTAGCAGCGATGGCACATGGCGGCGGCAGCGACGGTGCGTGGTGGGGCTTGACGGATCAGGCATCAGCGGGCCACTATGCGGCGGATCCAATGCCGACCAGCCGACCTCTCCCTCGCGAGTGTGGATCCGGAGGTCGACGAGGTTGACGTAGAACTTGGGGAAGCCATGCAAACCGATGGCGGGTTGCGGGCTAGGTTGACGGGCGCCGTGTGTGGCGATGAAGTACGGGTCCGTGGTGAAGGCTAGCCACGAGGGGCAGACGGTGCGGAGGCAGCAGATCGGCCTAGCAGGGAGGCGTAGCAGGACATCAAGCAGCCATTCCGGTAGCAGGATGTCGTCCATGGCTTCAAGCCCCAGCCCACCGCCGACGCCGGCGCCATCGTCGAACCTGGACGAAAGAGTAGGTAGGAGACCTCAAATCAGAAACCGGATGAGATTTTAGTCCATCTTCTCTACTCGGTTTGTGAATGAATTTGTTGAATGGATTATGATTTGTGATGAATTTGTGACCCTTGATGAATGGATTTGTGATTGATGAACGGACTAGGTGGCAAGGGATTTTGGATCAGGGGGTGGGGTGATTTTGGATCACCGGTTCTTTTTTTTGCACTAAAAATGTTTTCCCTGGCGGGTGGCTTAAGCATTCCGCTCGGTGCCCTTAAGATTTTCACAAGCGGTGCCCTTAAGATATTCGCCAACGAAAATAGATTTTCGCAAGCAACAAATCACCGTCAATGATAATAGAGTATTTTCACTAGCCTTTAGTTGCTGGCGGTCCGGCCGGCTGCAAGTGAAAATATGTTTTGGCCAGCATCAATAAGCATTTTTTTAGTTGTGATTTGTGATAAAATACCAATTAAAATTGATTGGCCCAAATTTATGTTATTAGTTCATTGTACTTGAGCTATTCCTCTACCATGTTTCTCCAAACTACTTGCAACCACATGCGTCCTATATTAAAAAAAGCAATGTTATGGAACGAATAACAAGTACAATATATATTGTATATTATTTTTGTATTATTGCAACTTCTACTTCAACATAGATAAAAAGCGATGCAAGATCAAGAGGAGGAAGAATAGGGCCAGGGAACTGAGAACTTCTTTGTGATATTTTCGTAGCGTTAAGAGGCTCTGTGCTTTCAGAATTGGGCATAGCTAAATACATATGTAGGATAGAGAGGCACCAGGAAGCAAAGGCGTGCACAATGTGTTGTCTAACCATCCAAGCTCAATGAAGTAGCAACTATATTGTAGAGTACTCGAGATGCAGTAAAAACTCTAATACAACTGTCTCTTCTTAGTACACAATCTAGAGTGTAAAGTTGAGAGCAACGGACCTCACTCCTAGACCAGCAATAAAAATGAGCCACACGGTCTACTCCAAGGACCTTTCGTAGGATCAAGGAGTATACAAAGAAATTACGACATGTACTAAAGTGTAATATTGATTCATCATTCATCTTCTGTGTTAGGTATCCCGTCCCAAAATCTAAGATTTTATGAATTTTGCTCAATTTTTTTTAGAGAAAGGTATTTTTTTTATCTGGTCTCTACATCCAACCGGATATATGCAACATTTTTTAAATTGGGAACTTAGCCTCTCAAACAACCTAATCTAAAATTGACTACATGTCCTATGAAGATTCGCTCCTATGAAATTTGCTCAATGCAATATGGATTGTTAATAATGTGTAAATGTCCAAGTCGATCAGTCACATCTACTGAATTCATGCCAAAATTTTCACTTCATGAATACTGTGTTTGTGCCTGTGACAGGGAGAGGTGAGCCCTGGCGAAAGGTGGGATGCTGGTGGGCGATGAGACTCGTGGCTGCAGCTCGCAGCGGCTGCGATAACGGGTGGCAATGAAGCCAACGTGGTGAAGAAACCAAACGTCCGGCCCTACCAAAACCAACGGTCTTATTACTCACTAGATCTCAATCCGGCTTGATTAGGATTAATTCAGAACTTTTTCCCCTGAGTTTCAACTATTTTGCACAACACGATTATAACACC
>BDMV01000012.1:30692238-30764646 GCA_008326285.1 Oryza officinalis
ACCCATTCTAGTGTTGTTCTCTTTTTTTGCGAGGCATTCTAGTGTTATTTTTATTGTGGTGTGCTTTCAATTGCCATATGATAAAATGGAGACCACGGATGAGCATGTAAGAAGTGGTGCCCTGCAAAGATGAATGCTGGTGCTTCTCTTCCGATGATTGAAACTAGCCATGATATGGTGCTCTTTAGACATAACACAGGATCAAGGCGTCGGGAAAATGCAAAAGTAACTATTATGTGTAAGAAACACTCGGGGCCTTTACCATAGTACACCCCAATGTGATAATCGAGAATTAAGACAGACATACACCGAGCTAGCGAGCTAATTAAGAAGCAGTATGTATTTTGCAGTAAGCATATACATGTACTTCATTGATGCTGATGTGCTCCTTTTACCGTCAAGTACTATGCCCGAAGCAAATCCTTTTTTTCCGCGCGCGGNGCTGCGTACCTTCTTTCATCTTTTTAAACTCATCTCTCTTATTTTTTATACGCACACTTTTTAAACTAATAAACGGTAAGTTTTTTTAAAAAAAATTATATACGAAGTTGTTTTAATTAATTATGTGCTAATGAGTCGTTTTGTTTTATGTGCTGAAAGGATTAATTCCCAACACTCACATCCAAACACAACCTAAGAGTAGCTAGTTAATTATACATATTCTCTTAATTCCAACAATGAAAGAGAGATATATATGTAGCGTCCCAGTTCTTCTCTTAATTCCAAAGACGGCGGAGAAAATATAGCTTCCAAGTTTTTCTAATCCCCTTGGTACTTCAGTCGGTGCAAAAAGAAATAGTACAATTTAGAATACATATCACTTATATATATATATATATATATCCACCTCTGTCAAATAACCTTCTCTTAGGTTTTCCTTTCAGCTAGTACAATCGGTACTCTTTACTAATTACTACACCTTGTGCAAAACTGTTATCCAAAGCTATATATTTCTTCTGCATTGCATATTCAGTGCTTGCTATCTAATAAATTGCATATCACAGGGTAAGCATATATGTGAAGTTATACATATGCCATAGAAATAGAAAGGGGTTGCAATATTGCTGCAACCGATGCGTAGATAGCACCAGCAAAGATTTTGTGTGTTTTCAATACAGAATCATTTTTATTTGAAAATAGATCAAATTATATTTGACCTGGCTTTTGTGAGAAAGCCCAGCACATAAACAGAGTTGTTTACAGAAAAACAGAAGAAAACACAATACATAAGCAATTTCGAAATGGAAGTGGAAGCCATTAGGAAAACTCATGCTCCTACCAACATATGATGGAGGTGGGTTGAGATGATCTTCAACAGTTTGACATCGCCTGTCAGGATCTTACGTAGACCAGAAAGCCGGCCATGCCTTCTATAAGCAAAACAGAAACAAAAGGAGTGTGTCAACGAATTTTGCACGACTTCCAGAACATGTGAATAAAACTGCAATGCCAAAGCGAATGGCCATAGCATTGTGGGTGGTTCTAAATTGAATCTCCGTTCATTGATCTTGAGTTATAACCAAAAGAATATATTAGTATATTTCTATATGCTTTGTGCTAAGATTTTTTATGAAAAGAAAGGAGTACACATGTTGTTCGCTAATAATATATTAGCTAAGAATAAACTTTTAGGTAAATCGACAACGTTCCATGTCGCTTCCTCTTCCTAATGTCTTAGGTCCGAGGTACAAGATAGTAAAGTTCATAAAAATATGCAAAATATTCTGCAGACCTTGCTGTTAAGAGTACTTCTTTTTTCTAAGATACTATTTTCCTTTTTTGTATAACACATTTATCTTTGCATATATGTATATGTAAATGTCCACTTTTCACTTCTAAAGTGTGCTCTTAAATTTTATCCACAAATATAAGCACTTCAATTAAAGAATTACCTTTCCAATCAACCCACCCTAATGATTTTTTTTGCATTTATTGTTGCATTGGTGGGCGTGTTCTTTTCAAATATTAGTTTTTGTTCTCAAAGATGTGATTTTCATTTTTCACATAACAATTTTATCTCCATTTATCCTTGCAGCAAGTACAACAGTACAATTCCTGTAGTACACAATGCCATGGTGATACATCAAGTATGCATTTTTTTAGCACACATGGAACACGTAGCTAATATATAAGGGTGAGCATATGTGAAATTGGGAAGTGATACCTGCGGTATTTGGAAAGAACAGTGCTTCTGGCAAAGCATAGCTAGCATCAGTCAATAATTAGTTTGGGCATTATGTTTTTTTTCAGATATAAACTGCATCTATTTTCACGTCTAAAGAAAAGAACAAGATACAAACATTTATTTGAAAAAAAAGGCATATGGTTCATTCCTCTCAAAGATACAAAACAGATATTTGACACAAACAAGTGAGAAATTCAGGTGCTGACAGAGAACGAATGAAGGGCATCAGCAGATATTCTATCCATGTTCAGACGCACAGCCAACATTATTAAAGATCAATTCTAGCCGTTTGTTTTGTCCCGTGGGTGATTTTTCCTGTTATTTAAACTCTATATGGTGCTTTCATGATAATGTTGGGGTTTAATCTTACTTAATCTCTTTAAGTTTTAGCCTAAACATGATCACCTCTATTTAATGCAAAAATTATTGATCTAACTGACCTTATTGTGAAGCCATTGGACCGATGCTTTTGACTCTTTTTGTTGCTTTGTTGTTCTTCCTGTTCCTTCTTCCTTCCTTCGTGCACATCTATTGATGTGGTTCTGATTTCTTCTTGATGTTAGCGACACTAGCTGGAAACCACCTCACGAACCCCTTCTATTGCTAAATCGATTGAGCGAGTTACTGTTTTAGGGTTTGGCACTAGAAACATTAGGTCACCTTTTCCTCTGCATACCTTCTATTTATATTGCATTGGTGGGGTTCGGGGGCTATCTTCTATTTTAACTCCAATTCTGTTTGTACCGATCACACAAAGAAATTTATCTCTAACCTTTTTTTCTTGATTGGGAAGAAAACAAGTGGTTTATCACCTTCCTAACCCTTATCAACAATGAGTCGATAAAATCAACTAACATACTCCTCTTGATTTTGAGACTAACCGATGAATCTAATAAGCAAAACAACTCCTCAAGGCAATGTGTCATAACAACATTATGTGTCACTAAGACAACAAGACCTATAGTTCACTATAATACTTAAATAAACTCAAGTTTAACTTAGTGATTATTGATTGAAAATTTATACCCCCTTATCCAGGATCTTAATCAAGGCTCTAACATACACATGTACGGACCAGAACATAGTCTTAATTAAACTTAATTTATAAGCCTTTAGAATATGGATCCATCTGCATATGCTCGTTTAATAATTCGATCCTGGGACATATCTTTCACAACAATGTCAATGTGCTAGGCAGAAAACACACAACATGTTGTTACTAGAATAGGAAATTGCATTTTATTATCGTGCGTTTTATTACACAGTATAATTAGTGGCTCAAAAATTATATGCCACTCTACTCTGGGAAATATACTTAAGACATATAGTCTGCTTAATCATAACATGCCACAAAATCTAATTGTATCGTCGACTATGTAGTAAGACATTACTTGAAGCTTTTCCATGGTTATTGCTCCCATACGAGAATGTGGATATAATTTAGTCTTAAATAACTTAAATAATTTTTCTAAGAATCCACACATCTCATCAAAGAAGCGTCTGAATGACTCTAAACTTTAGAAGCCATTAGACTTACGAATTATGAGCATGCTACTTAAAATTGCCTTGTAAAAAAAACAAAGCCTTCTTAATACCAATGGTCTGGGCTGGATTTAATAAAGTACTGCCAAGATTCCCATTAAATAATGTAAGCCAAATATGTATGCATCCAGATTTGAGCTAATATCAAGCTTCTGTCAGCTGAATCATAATTGACTATCTTTCTAATTTAATTTTAACTTACTGAGTTTTAACAGAATTCGCTTAAATTATTTCTTTAATTTATGTCAATATATGACTTACTAATATAAACCCAGTACTCCTTTAGATCAAATTTTGATGACACAATTTTCTTTAGTTTCTTACAACAATTTTGTCAATAGATGGGTGACAAAATGCTTGTGAAACTAAAATATATTTTTGGGCTTGGCTCGGGGTGCAAGCAAGTTACCTTGGTTGTTGCACCGCTGCTAATATAAGGACTGGTCTTTGGGCCTCTGTTGCAAGGCATTACAGTGCAACCACAAGTTTAGTGGGTAAGGCTTGGTTAGAAGTTTAGATCTTCTCAAAACAGAGACGACTAGTTGAAAGGGTGTGGGCCAGGATTATGGCTGAATTTCGCCCGACACAAGGGGGCCTGTCTCATCCCGGGGGATCCGTTAACTTTCACCTCATAGAGGACCGGTGGGCATTTAAACCTCAGCGGGTTCTCCTATTTTGTGTAGAGCTAGATGGATAGTCTTGTCACGATCTCTATCCGAGTACCATGGTGGTACCCGGTGCGTGGCAACGCGTGTTGAGGTTGTGTCTTATAGGTAAAGTTGTATACCTCTGATCAGAGTTAAAAATTATTCAAATAGTCATGAACCCTCGGTTATGGACAAGCTGAGCAATGTACCCAAAGTTAGTGTTGTTTTATAAAACCTTGGGAGAATGGAATCATGATTGTTTAGTCATGTGGAATTTTAGCCTGGGTTAAGGCAGGTTCACATGTTTAAGCGACCTTGAGGATATTAAAATATTTACTTATAACAGGACCGTGTTTCAAAATGAGCTTTAACTTACTAAAATGTTTAAACTATGGCTTCATGCAAAATGAACCCTATTAAGCCATTTCCTTGTTCCCCTATGCATTATTGTTGTATTTCCGGTGTGACTTCTGAGTACGGTGGTGGTACTCACTCTTGCTTACAAAACTATTCGAGAGGATGAATCTCATTGAGATGAAGGCCTAGGCTTCTAGTTCGCTCCACCGTTGAGTGCCTATGGCTGCTGCTGTTCCATAGTCTTTCGCTGTTTTATTTGTTTATCTTTAAGCGTGAGGGCCTAGAGTCGCCTATGTAATAAAGTATTTCCTTTACGTTTTCGCAAGTGTTTTATAATAATCAATAATGTCTATATGTACCTCGCCTCTTGGAACAAAGATTAATGCATTGAGCGTCTAGAAATGATGTATATTTTCGGGCGTGACAGGACCTATAGTATATCATAAGTGTCAATTCTTTTGAAGAAACCGGCACTAATACTGTAGATGCCGGTTGTAGCTGATGGCGCCCAATGAGCACACGTCTTTGTCGGGAAAAACACTATAGATATCTGTTTTAGCATTTTCGACACCTATAGCTAGTAACGTTCCTTTTGTGTATTTCTAGTAACTTTTATAACAAGGAGCACCTTCATAACAAAGCAAACTGCCTAGCTAGGTACAGTAAAACATCTTCTCAAATACAAGAAGCAAAAGAACCCATGGACACCGTTAAAAACTGCAGATTGAAAAGTAAATATTTATGACAAAGTCCGAATAACCATTTATGACAAAAGCATGACAGGCACATGTATATAAACACTTGTAATGGACGGGGTAGAAACATGAAACTGAACTCATACCAAAGTTGGGTGCTAAAATTAAGATGCACAGGAAAAGCAACACATGAGGTGATCAGAATGAGTCCTGAGCTAGGCTTCAAATTTGACGTGTCATTGTGGATAGACGCATGTGCTAGATGCGTCGAGCCTGTCCTTCATAATGGATGCAGCCGTTGGCCTTTTTGGTTGGCTGAATGTCCACTGAGCAAGACTAGACGCATGTGCTAGATGCTCGCTAGCACCAGACACGCACCATGCAACTATGCAAGGGGGCAAGGCGGTGCACATATTGTGCAAACAAGTTCACAAAATGGAGGGCATATGCACATTCTGCTCAACACTCACTCCCGTTTGCATCACCTACTTCCCACTTCTTGCCTTCTCTCTTACACATGCACAACAATGTCGCCGACTTAAAAACCTTAATTGCTTGGTATAAAAGAAGAATGGAGTGCACTTTAAGTGTTATGTGTGTGTCTATATATATATATGTGTGTGTGTGTGTGTGCGCGCGCGCGTGTGTGTTTGTGTGAACTTGGAACCTTTCGATGTTACACAACCATATTGTTGTCATTTTCATATATAGTGATATAGCAGTACAACTGGTTCAAAACTTCTACTACGTTGTTTTCTCGTATATATCCTTCATGTTATTTCTAGTATCGGTTATAAGAACCAGTAATAAAGATGCATACTAAGTCAAAATCAAAAATAATATGTGAGATATGAGATTCGAACTCAAGATTTCTCATCTCAACCCTCATGCGTTCTACCATCTCACCTACTACACACATCTAACTTGAATAGAGATGTTTTTTTTTGAACTAACCCTGAAGACATCTTTAGTTCCGGTTGGTAACATCAACCGGTACTAAAAATATCATTAGTCCCGATTGGTGTTACCAACCGATAATAAAAATGCATATTTAGTACCGGTTGGTAACATCAACCAGTACTAAAAATATCATTAGTCCCGGTTGATGAACACCAACCGGTACTAAAAATGCATCTTTAGTACCAGTTGATAACATCAACCGGGATTAAAGATCCTCCAACATTAATCTCGGTTGGTGTTAACAACCGATACTAAAGATGTATTTTTAGTATCGGTGGGTAACACTAACCGGGACTAAAGATGTTTCTAGAGGCTTGGACTTTTAGAACTGCTACTAAAACATCTTTAGTACCGATTCTTAATCTAGTCGGGATATTTATGCTTTGGGACTTAGGATAAAAGATCGTTTCTCTAGTAGTGATAGGACGAAACTAAAATGATTTACAATATAGAATTAATGGAGAGAAGATCTCTCACTAGTAGAAATGTGCACATCTCTAGTGTGATAAGTTTCCTACTGAGATAATTACAAATAAAAAGAGTATATTGTTTTAAATAAAAAGCTACTCCCTCCTTTTCAAAATATATGGCGTATTTCGTTTTGTTCGGACAAGGCTTTGCCTAACAATTGCAATTGTTTTACAATGATGAATCTTGGTTCTTAATGATGAATCCTGTAATGTGATCTTGTTCTTGCCAAACTACTTGATCTTGCTTCAGAATTTGATGGTCAAAGTGAAATAAAACTTGATTTAGAACAACCCTATATATAAGAACTTATATTATATTATTTGGTACTAGAAGTAGTAGCATGCATGTATGTACCCTTGGTTCTTACACTATATATCCCCTTTAATTTGTGAACCATGCATGATTGATCACAGAGCGAGAAAGATATCAACTGTTTGGTGCTTGGTTTTGTTTGGGACCCTCTCATAGACGAAGACAAGCCGAGGAAACACATCGACGTCAACAAACCGTATCTCCACCCCCTGGACATTTATCACAAAAACTTCTGTGGTCTTCATCCCGCTCCCGCTACACCAGGACCAGAAATCAAGTGGGAATAATCAAGCATGCACTGTGCCATGGAGCTGAAGGAAGCAGGGATCCATTTGAGGAAGTGCAACAACACTAATGTGATTGATTACAAAAGCTGTGTGCTCAGCCTACCAGCGATCTCCATCGGCCACGATGGCACCGAGAAGATCTTCCTCAACTTGATGGCGTTCGAACGGCTCCATGGCGATGCCGGCAGCGAGGCAACAGACTATATGATCTTCATGGACAACCTCATCGATTCCGACAGAGATGTGGCGCTGCTGAGATCAAAAGGGATCATCAAAAACCTTTTGAGCAGCGACAAGGAGGCAGCTAGCGCAGCTGTTCAACAACCTGAGCAGGGGGGCAGTGTTGAACCCATTCAGCAGGCCGCACCAAGTGCGATGAAAGGTGAACGATCATTGCAAGAAACCCTGGAACAAGTGGAGGGCCATCTTCCTACACACCTACATGAGCAACCCATGGGTTTTAATTTCCCTCATGGCTGCCGCCATCTTGCTCATCGCCACCCTCCTGCAGACCATCTACTCCGTCCTAGGGTTCTACAATCCCTGAACGATTCCAACTTCTGATCATCACACGGTAAGTTGCACATGTACGCATGTTGTCGTCAAAAACTTGGCCTCTGTATCCAGTCTATTGTCTGTAAATGTAATTTAGAACATATAGTTTGATGAATAAACTCTGTAAATGTCTATTGTCTATTGTTATTTTTGTTACAATTTGTAGAAGTTAAATTTTAACTTGTATATTTGTGTAGTGATATATTACATATTGATCTATCTTATCAATTTTTTTTAAAAAAATTCATAACTATTCAAATTACATGCAATAAACGGATGGACGTCCACCCAAGTAATTAAAACAGTTTTCCATCATATCATGTTTGTAGCCTTGTATTGCACGACGTAGCGGCCTTCTCACCTGTGGAGTAAAAGGAATAAGACGGCTCAGATTTGTTTTTATGGGCACGACTGTGATGGGCTTTAAAAAGTGACGTGAGATCCTTAAATCAACGGTCATGGTAATATGAATCTCGTAATCAATGGCTATGATTTTTCTAATTAACATGAAAGCTCATAAAAAATGTCAAATTAGTATAGATATAAATAGATAGATAGATTGATGTTGTCCTGATAACATAGGGCTAATTACAAATCCTGTACGTGATAGTTAATGGCATTAATTGTGTAGATCTCTGGTGTCTGTACATGTATGAGAGATGATATGGCAAGGTAAAAAAATGCTGAGTAGGAGGCTAATGTCAAACCAAAAGAATTTCAAAATATGAACCACAATAAAAAAAATTGTTTTGTTTAATATTATTTTTCAGTATGATCTATAATTATGATAATTTGATCTATCTAATTAATGGTCATCAACTCATACGTTGCATGAACTATTATTTTCTTATTTTGATGTTATATATATGAATGCATGTTAAAAAAATTAAATTGGAGTTTTGATCATTTATGTTGCCCAACACAACAGTTGTCAACCCCATGCATTACACATATTATTGTCTTTATTATGCTATAAACATTCGTAGAAAATTACATTGGTATTCTAACCATGCGTATATGAAGCTAAATGCATCGTCTTTTTTTCCCAGAAATGTATTTAGCATGAAGGCAACATATTGTTTGATGGTATTTAGATTACCGGGAAATAATAATTAATTAAGTAGAGTTACCTGACGTTGAAGTAGGAAGTAGCTAGTTTCAATAGTCGAGTGCGATTGGTAAAGTCCATCCATGCATCTGCTCAAGTTCCGCTAGTACGTGATCTGATTAAATCCAAATTAAATTATCGCTGATCGGGTTGAAGGTTGACTGACGTATTCTGGTGCTGTTCTCCTTCTACGGTCACGTAATAGCTAGCATCCCGGCGCCGCTTCCAATTTATGTTCCGCTTGCGTCGTCGACGTACAAATTGGAGATCGGATTGGATGGCGAGAGGATGAGTCGCGTACGGTGGACAAAACCGCTAGGGTTTAATAACCCAGATTGTATGGGATTTAAAGTAATTAAGGCCCACAATGTTTAATGCAAAGATTAGATTGGATTTAGATGAAAGCCCACGATGTTTAACGGAAATTGTATGGTGTTGATTAAATGAACTACCTAATTAGATCGGATTTTTCTAATTAACGTGAGAAGTTTAAAAAATATCTAATTAGTATAAGTATAGATTTTAAAATGTATAGATTAAATCTTGTATAACTGTATAGTCCATCCTCAATAAGTGTATTTAATAAGGACAAGTGTATTTAATGTTTTATGTTTTTTTCTCTTTTCTCTCTCATCATATCACTAGCTTCTAGTACTTGATGAATAGTCTACAGTAATTTTATTTTTCTTTTTCATATTGGCTTCCTAGCCCGAAGTCAGCACCAGCATGGAGCATCACGATGTCTCCACCAGTCAGCAGTGACGACAAGCAACTTGCTAAATGAGGTAATTAATTAATTCGCCGCCTCCCGCGCCGCCGCCGGGCGATGGTACGGTCTTCGCCGCCATCAACCATGTCTGACTTTCGCGCGTCATCTCTTGCCTCACCCTCGCTTGAGTCGCTTCCATTAAATGGACGACACGCCGCTGCGCCGAGCTGGTGCAGGATCACACATGTCGACGGCGACGGCGATGGAGGAGGCGGAGGCGCACGTGCTGGTGTTCCCGGCCCCGGCGCAGGGCCACCTCAACTGCTTCCTCCACTTCGCCACGGGCCTCCTCCGCGCCGGCCTCCACGTCACCTTCCTCCACACCAACCACAACCTCCGCCGCCTCGGCGCCGAGGCTGTCGCAGCCGCCGTCGCCAGCTCGCCGCGGCTCCGCTTCCTGTCCGTGCCCGACGGCCTCCCCGACGACGACCCGCGGCTCGTGGACGGCCTCCCGGGGCTCATGGAGGGCCTACGGACCTGCGGCAGCGCCGCGTACCGCGCTCTGCTCGCCTCGCTGGTGCGCCCGGCGTACCACGACGACGGCGGCGGTTTCCCGCCGGTGACGTGCGTCGTCGCCGACGGCATACTGCCGTTCGCCGTCGACATCGCCGAGGAGCTCGGCGTGCCGGCGATCGCATTACGGACGTTGAGCGCGAGCGCCGTCCTGGCGTACCTCTCCGTGCCCAGGCTCATCGAGCTCGGCGAGCTCCCGTTCCCGGAAGATGGGGACGACGGGCTCGACGAGCCGGTGCGCGGCGTCCCGGGAATGGAGAGCTTCCTGCGGCGGCGAGACCTCCCCATCCAGTGCCGTCACCTCACCGCGACGAACCACGACGAGCCTCTCCTGACATCCGTGGTCGCCGCCACCGCGCACAGCGGCAAGGCGAGGGCGCTCCTGCTCAACACGGCCTCCTCCCTGGAACAGCCTGCTCTGACCCACCTCGCACGTCACTTGCGCGACGTGTTCGCCATCGGACCCCTCCACGCCATGTCCCCGGCGCCGGAGGCCGCCACGAGCCTGTGGCGCCACGACGACGGGTGCATGCCCTGGCTAGACAGCCATCCCGACCAGTCCGTAGTGTACGTCAGCCTGGGAAGCCTCACGGTCATCTCCCACGAGCAGTTAACCGAGCTCCTCTCCGGGCTCCTCGCCACCGGCTACCCTTTCCTCTGGGTGCTCCGCCCTGACATGGCCGCAACCGCCACCGGCGGCGACGCGTTGCTCCGAGAAGCCATCCACGCGGCCGGAGGAAGCAGCAGGGCGTACGTGGTGCCATGGGCGCCGCAGCGGGACATGCTGCGGCACCGCGCGGTGGGGTGCTTCCTGACGCACGGCGGGTGGAACTCGACGGCGGAGGGCGCCACGGAGGGCGTGCCGATGGTGTGCTGGCCGTTCTTCGCGGACCAGCAGATCAACAGCCGGCTCGTCGGGGCCGTGTGGGGGAACGGGGTGGACATGAAGGACGTGTGTGAGAGGGGCGTGGTGGAGGGGTCGGTGAGGGAGGCGATGGAGTCCGGCGACATCAGGAGGTCGGCTCGTCATCTGGTGGAGCAGGTGAAGCGGGACACAGCTGACGGCGGCTCGTCGGCGTTGGAGTTTGAGCGGCTCGTCGGCTTCATAACGGAGCTCAGCAAGGTTGTCGATGAGGCCACACTCAGGAAAACCATGAGCAAATGAAAACCATGACAGACCATATACTACTTCCTCAATTCTGAATCGATCATCATATAATTTATTTTAATATTTTCTCAAACAACTATCATATTAGTAATTATTTTATATTATTCTCAAACAATCATTAAATTAGTATTCATCTTCTAAATCTGTTCGTTATTGATGTATGGGAATAAATAGATATTCATGCATACATCATGCACACAACTCTTTAACATCAACATGTGATATCTTGATTTGTTAGTGGCTAAAAAGTAGATGGGATTATACATATGTCGAGTTTGTTATCGGAGTAAATGTAATACTCCTTCCGTCCCAAAATATAAGGGATATTGATTGGATGTGACATATCCTAATACTACGAATCTGGATAGACTCCTTGTCTAAATTTGTAGTACTAGAATATGTCATATCTAGCTAAAATTCCTTATATTTTGGGACGGAGGAAGTATGTGAGAGTTATTAATTTTTCTTGGTCTTAGTGTACTCTTGTAAGGCTATTCCCAGTGCAAGTTTTATAAGAGTTTCAATCTCATTAAATGAGATATCACATAGGCTAAACTGACGACATGTTATGAAATTTATTAAGAGAGAGAAGAAATGAGTTTTATTTGGATGAAACTTTGTTTACACACTTAACTATGCCTTAGAAATAGAATCAAACCACAATGGGACATTTCATCCTATGCCTTGGAGATGGGAATGAAACCCCATTGTCACATAACTACAAAAACCCTAATATGGATTGGCTCATAGGTGCCGGTTCATTTAAAACCGACACCGATTAACATTTTACATCCCCACTGGACAAAAAAATATAGAATCGGCACCTTCGAGCAACTATAGATGCCGGTTCTAAATACACTATTACAGAAATGATTTTTGCAGACGGGCGGATTCGATCTTCGCATGCGGTTGGTCGGGCCGCATGCGCGAAAAGGTCTGTGAAGATCACCATTTGCACATGCAGCCGGCCTAGCCGCATGCGAAGATCGATCTTCGCATGCGGTCACTTATGACGGCCGCATGCGAAAACCGATCTTCGCATGCGGCCGATATAAGCAGCCGCATACGAAGATATTATATTTTCCAACAGCAAAATTAATATTCTATCGTATTTGATATTATATTTCGTATGATTTATTATCGTATTTTCGAATAGACGCATATGAGATAGTCGGATTGATGATATTACTGTAAGAAATATCAAATACATAACTATAAATTCAAACGTTGTTTACATACGAAGCACATATTACAAATGCCACAACTGTTTCATCACATATATAATTAGTGTACATCTCATTGCATTTGTTCTTTCTCCCACTCTCTGAGAGGTTGAAATTTGTCTTCCAATGCGAGTTCACTCTGGTTGTCGTAGAAGAGACCTCTTGCGTTGCAAACATCACGACGGATGAATCGGCAGAGGTCAGCGCACACGTTCCAGATAGTCGTGTTGTCGAATCGTTGTGCAACATAAGGGATTTCCGGGATTTGTGCACAGCAAAGTCAACAAAAGGTTACTAAGTGAAATATGTGTTGTAGTTGGGTTTCTTTGTAAAGAAGGATATGCTGACGTACTCGGTCACTGGTTGTTCGGTACCTCCCGTTGACTCTGAGCATCTCGCACACGTAATATCCGCACAAGTTGGTTCCCGCTGGTTGTTTGTAACACTGCGATATAATTACGAGGGACCAATCATTAGACATAATTCAGGAACTAATGTACGATAGTTTGTTGTATTGGCATATATATGTTCGTACCGGCCAGCCAGTCTTGACGGATAACTTCTTCTTGGCCGGATCATGTACTGGTCCACCTCTTTTGCGGTAGTACTTGTGTGCTCTGTTAGAACAAAACAATTGTTTCTTCAGTACTAAGAAAACTGGAAGTCAAAAAAAATGTCTATTCAAATGTTTATCACTTACAAATTCAAAATAGTTAGGAATTCCATAAACGTCTCCTTGTCATAGTGTGCGGGGTCCAACGATACAATCAATTGGTCTTTTGGATATACGAGGAATAGTATGTAGTGGTCGCTGCAATTAAGAAAGACAAATTAGAGACAGAGAATTTCAAAAATGATAAATTAATTTAACACATAGAAGAGAAAGCTTACCTGAACGCGTAGGGGACCATCACGACATTTTTGTCGACGTGCGCCAACATTGCTATTGCCAAGTATGTTGCTACCTCCAGTTTCTTGGTCTTGTGTAATTGCTTGATATATTCTTCCTTTTCTTGAGGGGTCTTGTCAACCAATTCCGGGCAGTCGGCTCTCATCTGTACGGTGTGTTGCGTTTTGCATATCCTTGTTGGATCGACGTAGCCAACCGGTGATCCAGTTCTGTCAGCTTCGTGAAATTGCATTCTATACAATGTAAATGAAGTAATGAGATATGGTTTTTTTGTTTGGAATGATACGTGTAACATATAAGAGTTCAGACTTACAGGCAGAACGCGGCAAGGAGATTCACATCCATTTTGTCTAGCTTGTAGATGGCGTATAGGTCCCAGAAAGAGATAAAGAATATCCCATTAGGACCACTCATGATAGCGCCTTCCGGGACGGCGACGCTTATGAAACCGAGACCCTTCCTAGTAGCCTTGATGTACCATTCATGCATTACCCTCATTTCCCAGGATAGTTTGTTAAGAAGATAAGTTGGTAAAAATGGCTTGCCATATTCGTAATTTTCAGGCACATCTGCAGATAGCAAGATTGCACTTCATCTTGGGCTCGTAGTACTGACTTCTGACTGTCTGACATGACATGCGCTAGTTCTTTCGACTTATCAAAATTCCTGAAAGCTGAAAACATGAACTTCTCCTTATCCTTGTCAATCTCCTTTGGGTCATATGTTGATATCAACTTTGGAATGAGACGACGAGGTTCCAAGGGATTAGACCTCGGTCCGGATTTAGTTCCTTCAGGTATGGGCAGTTGTTCCACTGGAGCAGATTGGGGTGTGGGCGGAGAGGGTTCAACTGTTCGCGGAGAGGGGGGAGCTGGAGGAGCTGCCTCCTGAGCTGGGGAGGGCGGTGGAGTAGGTAGGCGAGGCGGGGACCTAATCGGTGGTGGTGACGCTGGATCTGGAGGGGAAGGTGGTCCAAGAGGCGACGGTGGTGCTGGAGCGGCAGCTGTCTTTGCTTGCTTTGAGGATGGAGTTGAAGATGTTGGTGCTGGAGCAGCAGTTGTCAGGATTATGTCTCGACGATGCCACAATATAAACTGATTTACTGCATCACCAAGAAGTTCAATCCCCTCCGGTGCAGGGATGTCTAGTTCCATAGATGTGTGCTCGCTATGTACCTTAGCGACTTGTACCCTTGCATAATCCTCAGGGATTGCCGTGTTGTGGAATTGCCAGCTGAGTATCGCTAAACCCGTTGCAACCTCTTTAGTTTTTCCAGCGCGGCCGATAGGTACTACGAGTGAGCACAGAGTTGTTTCAGTTATACCATCCACAGCGCAAGGAGTTGTGTCCACTGAGCCTGCACTGCTACGTACTTGAGTTGTTTGCTGTGGAGATTGGATGGTTTGCTGGTTGTCAGGGAATAGCCTTGGAAAGGCCGTGGGGTTTTCAGCTGCCAACGAATAGAAGTGTTCCCTCACTTGCGCATAGATTTTGTCTGATAGTTGTTCTTTGTATTTGTCTCTCTTCTTATAGCTTGATGCGTCCTGTGGGAACCCTAACCTCCAACTCGTCTTTGAGGACAAACCCCTTACACGTCCAGAGTGTTCGGCGGTCCCCAAGGCTGCAGTAAGTTGGTCATTCTCCCTCCGTGGGACGAACTGTCCTGATATTTCTTTTTCGGCGATCTTCTGCAAATTTTCAGTGACCTGTTCTATGTCAGGAGTCTCGAATAGTATATCTCCCTCCTCTGAGACCTGACCTGTGCTGCGCGCCCACACCCAATTCTTGCTTCGTTCCACCATGGGGTCTACGAGCAAAGGATTGCCAGCGGCTGCAAACTTTTGCTCGGTTTCTCGTCATCGATCGACGTGCCCAGCGTATCCACTCGAACCCAATCGATGGGGATATTTGTTCTTCTTCGCCAGATCTGACATTTTTTTCCTCAACGCCAATGCTTTAGCTGTGGTATGATCCGCAATGAACGTATCCCAGTCAGCCTGCGATATATGTCCATAGTCATTGAACGGGGGGCGATTCTTCTGAACGTAATCCCGATTTAGATCGGACTTCCACTGTCGCCATCGATCTCCCATCTTTTTAAGTGCGTACTCTCTGCCTCTGACCTCCGATCCAGGAGGGTACACGAAATACCTCTGCAAATCATTCCAGAGCAGTGTCTTGATGTTCTCGTCCACCTTTTCCCACAACTTAACATTGAGTGGACAACGTGTCCTGACTAGAGTGCCATAGGTGTTGCTGAACCTGGACCTCACAATCGATGGCTCGACGGGCTTCCCATCCTGATCGACAGCAATCACGTTGTATATTTCCTTTGGTAATTTGTTCTTGCTTCTCTCACCACGTCTTCTTTTCCCACTCCCGCCTGCACTCACAGATGTATCTGTACGATCCGGGGCAGACGTAGCAGTGTCCATTTCAACTTCTTCCGATCTGCGAGTCCTCCTGGCCTTATGTTTCGAGCGGCGTCGGACTTCCATCTGCACAACATAAGTCACTCTCTATATCATTAGGCAGATTTGGTATTTACGTACGAATTAATATATGGCTAACGATGTTCAACACTTACGGCCTGTTCCATAGGTATGTAGTCCGGATCATCATCGCGAGGAGCGACTTGTGTTATTTCCATCGGGTCACTTGTTGTGCGCCACGTTTCTTCACTAGAAGCGTCAGCCTCCTTGTTGCTACCGGAAATCTGAGGAGCTTTGCCTTCTTCAGGCGCTACTGGTGCGTTGGATGGAACCTTGTCGTTCGACATCTTTCACATTGACGTTGTAAACAAATGAGTACACAAACTCGAACATGATTTCTCATATCCAATTAATCCAAATTATAAATTTTTGGTTTGACCAAATTTCTTACAAAAAATTATATGAAATCATACCAAATTTCATATATGTCTGACATCATCTGAGTTCTAGAATAATGAACATCCAAATTTACAAATTTCGAAATGTACTTAGGAAGTAATAACGAACATCCAAATTTACAAATTTACTTACGAAGTAATAACGAACATCCAAATTTACAAATTTGGTTATGAAGTAATAACGAACATCCAAACATATTCCAAATTTGTATATTACTTGTGCTTCTCACATATATATATCTCACAAATTTACAAATTCAAAAATAACGGACTTTGGACTTGTTTTGACCTAATTGCACATATATACATCTCAAAAATATATCTCACATATATATATCTCACAAATATAAATCTCTCACATATATATATCTCACAAATTGACAAATTCAAAAATAAGGGACTTTCGACTTGTTTTGACCTAATTGCACATATATACATCTCACAAATATATCTGACACATATATATCTCACAAATTCACAAATTCAAAAATAAGGGACTTTGGGCATGTTTCGACCTAATTGCACATATATATATCTCACAAATTCACAAGTATATATATATCTGACATATATATCTCACAAATTCACAACTATATCTCACAATGCACATATATATCTCATATTTCACTGCACATTGCACATATATATGTCACAAACATCACACTGCAAATATATATCTCACATTTGACTGCCGACGGCGTGGAGGAGGACTAGGAGGTGCCAGCGGCGTCGGCGCGGAGGCGGAGGACGAGGAGCCAGCGGCGTCGGGCTGGAGGAGGACAAGGACGTGCCGGTGGCGTCGGCGTGGAGGCGGAGGAGGAGGACCCAGCGCGCAGCGTCGGGCGGAGGCAGAGGAGGAGGACCCGGCCGGCGTCGCAGTGGAGGAGTCGCCGGCGGCGTCGGACTGGAGGAGGAGGAGATGGACCAGGCGGCGTCGGCGTGGAGGCGGAGGAGGACCCGGCGCGCAGCGTCGGGCAGAGGTGGAGGAGGAGGACCCGGCTGGCGTCGCCGTGGAGGAGTCGCCGGTGGTGTCGGGCTGGAGGAGGAGGAGGAGGAGGAGGAGATGGACCAGGCGGCGTCGGCGTGGAGGAGGAGGTGTCTGGCGGCGGCGGCGGAAAATTAGGCAGCCTGGCGGCTAGGGTTCGGGTGCCGGTGACTTAGAAAATTTTGGCACCCCACGCTCCCTATATATAGGAGTAGATCATCGCATGCGGCCGGCTTAACGGCCCACATGCGAAAATAATCTTTCCATGCGGCCAGTAATTCCGGCCGCATGCGAAAATAATCTTTCCATGCGGCCGGTTTAACGGCCCGCATGCGAAAATCATCTTTCCATGCGGCCGGCTTAACGGCCCGCATGATTTTACATCTAGTGACACAATAATTTTACATTTCTCACAAATTTTATTACACATAATTTTTTCAATATATTGGTAGAACTAAAATTCCATATATGTTGCCAATAAATAAACTCATAACCATTAATTGCATGATTACTTAAATATTTAGTAAATTGTTTTTAAAAATGGATTAATATGATTATTTAAAGAAACTTTCGTATAAAAACATGTAGCAAAAAAATAACGTTTAGTAGTTCGAAATGCGTGCGCGCGGAATACGATGGAGAGGAGCGGCCAAAAAGGTCTACTGAACACACTCTTAACATGATAATGAGTACAAAAAAAGTGCCACTTTAATTCATCCCGATAAATTTAGGACACCATGACATCTAAAGGTTACAAAAGAACTAGGGCTTAATTGTCTTTGCAACACCGTCTGATCGAATGTACGACATATTAGCTTCGTCGATGGTTCGCTCGACCTTCTTAATTCGCATAGGAAGATCAGTAAACAATGGTACATCGTCGAACTGGTTGTAATCAGCGGGGTCTTCGATGTTGTCGATGCTGATAATCTGTTGTTTTCCATCCACGACTATATCCATCCGTTTATCCGAAGGGTCCTTCACATAAAAAACTTGAGCTACACGCTCTGCTAAAACCCAAGGATCATCCTTGTGGCCTGTCTTACTGTGATCGATTATCGTTAGCCCGTAGTTGTCCACGGAAACCCCTGTTGTGTCTTTCACCCATTGACAACGGAGCACAGGGATCTGGATGTTAAGGCCGTAGTCGAGTTCCCATATTTCTTTTATGGTCCCGTAATACAACTTCTTTTCACCAGTTGTGTCGATCGCTTCGACACGAATCCCACTGTTTTGTGAGACACTTTTCTTGTCCTTCGTACTCGTGTACAAGGTAAAGCCATTGATGTCGTACCCTTGCCATCAGTTGACCATACTCGAAGGCCCACTTGCCAATCTTTGTAAAGTAAGTTGCTCCGTACAATCACCGACTGGCAGGTTTAGATCTTTGAACCATTGAGGAAATCGATGCCTGTGCTCTCTTGAAACCCAATCGGCGGATCGTCCTGGGAAGCAGGCTTTGATTTCTTCAAGGTGTCGCTCAATGAATGGCTCGACGATAGCGAGCTGTTGTAGAACGCTGCTGTGTGCCACGGCCACTGTTTTGTAATCATTATCGAAAAACTGCTTCCTACCAACAGTACCCCTTCCAGATAATCTCCCTTCGTGTCGATGCACAGGAATCCCAATGGCATTACCATCTTTTTGTGAGATTCGATTGAAAAAGTAGCACAACTTTGTTATAACCACCTTGGTATGGACAGGTTTGACTGCCCTTATAGCAATTGGTAGGAATATCGTTAGCATCCTATGGCAGTCATGCGCATTGTATCCGGAAATGGTCAAATCTTTCGTTGAGACTAGCTTCCTGATGTTCGATGAGAAACCAGTAGGCACTCTCACCCCTTGTAAGCATTTACAGAAGGCTTTTTTTTCTTCAAGTGTCAACGAGTAACAAGCAGGAGGAATCTTGGTCTTTCCATTTGCCAGCTCTACTGGGTGAAGGTCATGCCTTATGTCCAAATTTACAAGATCATTACGTGACTTCAGTCCATCCTTCGTCTTACTCGGGATGTCCAGCAAGGTGCCGATGGTGCTATCAAACACGTTCTACTCGAGGTGCATAACATCAATTGCATGACGGATCTCTAGGTCCTTCCAGTAATCTAAGTATCTGAAGAAAATTGAATGCTTCTTGAATGGCAATGTAGTATTCTCCTCGTCATCAACTTTCTTCATCTTTGCTGTCTTCTTCTTTCCCTTGCCAAATACAACGTTAATCTTCTTTGTTATATCATACACGTAAGTACCACTTTGTGTTTCAGGGCCAGTCTCGTTCTCCACTGTCTTGTCGAACAATCTAGCCATCTTACGATACTTGTGTTTTCATGGTAGAAACCATCGATGTCGCATGTACACTGTCTTCTTAGACGACGTCAGGTATTTGTACGAAGTCATATCCAAACATATCAGACACCTAGTCTTCCCTTTAATCTGACCGGATAATGAAAAGTTTGCAGGTAGATCATTGATGGTAACGAATATGATCGCACGTAGATTGAAGTGCTCCCGCTTGAACTCATCCCACAGCCGTAACCCCTCTTTCCATATCTCCTCCATGTCCTCCATCAAAGGCTCAAGAAAAACATCTATATCGATTCCAGGTTGCTTCGGACCTTGTATGAGGATAGTGAGAAGAATATACTTTCGTTTCTGACATATCCATGTTGGAGGATTATACATAGTGAGAAGAACTGGCCATGTGCTGTGTGAGCTGCTTAAATCACCAAACGAGTTCATTCCATCAGTGCTCAACGCAAACCTTACATTCCTTGGATCCTTACCAAATTCTGGGTGCTTTGCATCAAATGTCTTCCACTGGCGAGCATCGGCAGGATGTCGAATCATACCATCTGTCTTTCGGCCCTCTTGATGCCATCTCATCAACTCAGCATCAGTCGGGTTTGAGTACAGACGCTTCATGCGGTCCTTAATTGGTAGGTACCACATCACCATTGACGGAATTTTTCTTCGCTTACGCTCCGATGAATCTGGGTCGGTAGACTCTGTGTCAACGAGCCCATTTCCCGTTTTATACCGACTTGTGCCACACGTTGGGCAACTTTCCAAGTCTGCATATTCTTTGCGGTATAATATACAATGATTCTCACAAGCATGAATCTTTTCAACACCAAGAGATAAAGGACATATGAGTTTCTTCGCTTGATACGTATTCGAAGGTATGAAGTTAGGCTTAGGAAGCAACACACTCAACAAGCTCATCAGATCATTAAAACTTGTGTCCGACCATCCATGTTTAGCCTTCAATCTCAGAAGTTCAAGCACTGAACGCAGTACCGTGAAATCCTTATCACATCCGTTCGTTTCATTGTAAAGAAGATCCTTCGATGCCTTCTCCAATGCCTGCCAATTCTCTAACCCTCGTGATCTACCCGCTAGAACCTCAGGTTCGACATGGCGTAGCATATCTTCTATATCAAAACCGCCCTCAAAATTATCACTATCTGTGGACACGTCTACATTTATCCTATCACGGGACATGTCTTCGATTACAAAATTCTCTGCCTCATTCATCTCCGGACTTAACTCTTCATCGTCATCTTGGGGATCGGCGATTTCCCCGTGATAGGTCCAAACCTTATAATTGGCAGTGAATCCATGTTGCATTATGTGTCCCAAAATTTCACCATGATCTACCAACAATTTCTGATTCTTGCAATGACGACACGGACAAAATTTTTTTTCCATATTCTCCCTCAAAGCATGCGCCTTAGCCTGATCAATAAATTTAGATGCTTCCTTCATAAATATTGGCTGAGTTCTCCGCATCTCATACATCCATGACGACCGATCCATCTATATATAAAGACAACAAAATTACAGACACAAATAATAGACCGCAGGTATTTTATAAAAACGTGTAAATACATATATATATCCATCAGAAAAATACAACAATACAAGTAACTAGTATGTACAAGTGTTTACATCCAAAATTTATACATCAAAACATATATTTTGAAGCTAGATTTTGCAAAAACTAGCTAAAACAAACCTTGTCAAAATTTTAAAAAAACTCTAATTTCCACCAACAAAATTTAATAAAAATGGAGCCAAATGAAGGAGGAGAGAGAGTTCTTCACCTTTCATATAAACTTTAAGCAAAGATTTCGAGTTGAAAACCTCCCCTCCTATTTGTTGCATGCATAGGAGAGAGAACACTTCGGTTTGAAATGGTGAAGTTTGGGCTTGCTGCAAGATATATGGGCCCATCATCGCATGCGGTCCGTTAAGACAGCCGCATGCGAAGATTCTTTAATGCATGCAGTTGCTTAAGATGGCCGCATGCGATAATAGGCCTATTATCGCATGCGGCCGTCTTAAGCAACGACATGCATTATCGCATACGGCTGCTTAAGATGGCCGCATGCGAAAATAGGCCTATTATCGCATGCGACTGTCTTAAGCAGCCGCATGCGATAATGAATCTTCGCATGCGGCTGATTAACCTGCCCCCAGGGGGGCGATTTTTGCAGGCGCGCCCACAGGTCGCCCGCATGGAACCTAAAGTCCCCCCCATACAGAAAAATGCTTTCGGTAGTAGTGATAAAAACCAACAACTATAGTATTAGTGTTGGGTTTTTAAAATAAACCAGCATCTAATATATTATAGGTGTTGGTTTTTAAAAAACTGATACCTATACATCATAAGTGCCGGTTCTTTAAAAAGCAACACCTATAAAAATAACCCAAGCCTATCTGCCTGTCACGCCCCAAAACTAGCCCCGAACGGGGGCCAGATTAAGGCGATCCAAATTAACCTGTATGCCTGTACCAGTCCCAGGAAATAGCACTGGTACAACAGGAAGATAGAATATCACAACAACAGCGGTCTCTTTATTAAGAGTAGAATTACAAGCAAGGTTGGAACTGCGGACAGACCCCGAGTTCGCAACAACATTACAAAAAGGCGGAAGCGAAAAATGGCGGAGACGGGCCCTAAGCCACAAGCAAAGCCTTGGGGAAAGGCCGAAACCCTACTACTGCTCGTAGACTGCTGGCTCCTGAAAGAACTCTTCATCAGCAGGGTCCACCTCTTCGTCTTCGAGAACTGGGGGAGTTATTTATATAGAGCAAGGGTGAGTACGGGAGTACTCAGCAAGTCAGAGGAATAAAGTGTTTGATGCAAGCTTCAAGGGAGAGCCAGTTGTTTTTCACAATTGGTTTTAGTTTAAGACTTTCAGAAACATCTAAATGAGTGCTTCTCAACGACACGGACGAGAAAGTGCGTCTCATCCGGCCGGAGCAGTGAAATTGTATTGATTGATTCTTGTCGGCACGAGAGGCTCCCTACCAATCGTTTATCGACTCCGGCTGTACCAACAGCCACAACTCAAACACAATGGCACGAGAGGCTCCCTACCAATCGTTCACAGGTACAGGCCGCACCACAGCCACAAGTCAAGAACGTCGGAACGAGAGGCTCCCTGCCAATCATTCATCGACACAGGCTGCTCCACAGCCTCACTTCAAGCATGAAAGGGGGTTTCTCACACCAACAGTAGTTCACAAGGTAGCCATTAAAACTACGCTAAGGTATCATCTCACATCCGCCCATGACCGTGGGCACGGCTGTTCAAACAGTTATTAACCTCTGCAGAGGGGGTACACTTTACCCACATGACGTTACTAACCCCGAGCCACCCAGCCCGTGACTCTCAGCCACGTCGGACGACCTTGAGGCTTTCACGATAAGGCATTTCGAAAGCCGACTCAGGGTCATCTTATGCCAATGGGAGGGGTCCCACGGACCAACACCAGGTTAGGTCCCAGACCATACTGTGCCAGGAAGCCCAGGGGTCCTTCGCGACACCACCCCGGCGAATCCACTTGTCCCTTGGCATCAAGATTTCCCTGGCCTAGCTAGTTACTCAGCTAGGGGTGTGCCATATCACCCATGTGGTCGTACTTGACATATGCTCGGATGTAATTCCCAAGAAATCGGTCCTTAGAGCGAGAACGGGCAGACCGTATCTCTAGTACGTCTCCCGCACCGCGTGTTTTAGAAACTCAATTTATTTTCAAGGCACCGACCCAAGTGTCGGGTTTTCCAAGCATTTTGTAAACTCAAGTTTTACCCAGGTGATCATTTTAAATGTTGAGGGAAGTCTCGATACTCGTACGCGAGGTGCGAATACCGTGACCTCACCTGAGGGGTGACAAAGGTGTCAGGGTATTCAGCATCCAAGGAGGGTGAATGCAGCAAATGGGTAGGGCCTGACGGTTATATTCCAAACCGAGGCCAAGTGTAAGTGTAACCTAAACATGCATAGTTTGCGGAATCAAAATACTTAATTTCAAATTATAGGTTCAATTGATCAAAGGTGACTTGCTTTGCTCGAGATCTTGAGCTTCTTCCTCGAAATCTGCGCACTACGAGTCTTCGGGCTCCGAAGCTACACGCAAAACGAGGCAACTCAACACAACGATAAAAAGAAGCCCTATTAAAGACCACTAAGCGTGCCATTGGTTAGATCTCAATTTTTGAGGAATTTTGAAAGTTGAACGGAGTCAATCGGACGGACGGTTGAGAAGATATGAATTTTTGAAGATTAAATGATTTTTTGTCTAAAGGAAAAGGAATCATTAATTCCCTGGAAAAAGAAAAAGAAAAGAGGGACTTGAATTAGACTTTGGTTTGGGCGGCTAGGTGCGGCCCAATGAATGGGCGCGGGCGCAGCCGAGCTAATGGGCCGGCTCACAAAGGAATCGGCCCACGGCCGATCGGCGCGGGACAAAGAGAGGCCGATGGGCTAAGGCCGAGGGAGGAGGGAGGCCGATGGGCCGAACGGAGAGGAGGCCGTCATGCGGTTGGGCGGCCCAAGTGGCGAGGCGCGCGCGACGCGGCCCGGGGGAGAATGGGCCGGGGACGGCCTGAGTTAGAGGGGAGGAAAAAGGAAGCAGGCCGAGAGGGAATCGGCCCGAGGAAGCGAGGGAGGTAAAGTAGACTTTTCCCGAGAGAGAGAAGGAGTTTTAGGGTTCGGATTCGAAATCCGATTTCGCGATTTTCTCTGGGATTGAGACGAGAGGGGAAACATGAGACCTTGGCACACCACAAGACTCGACCGAAGCGCAAAATTTTCACAAATAGGATTTTTAGCAATTAGGTTTTCCCGCTAACGCCGTGACAAAACGGGCGTTACAAACCAACCCCCCTAACAAGAATCTCATCCCCGAGATTCAGCACCTAAGGGAGCAGCTCCGCGAACTCGGCATGGAGAAGATCTTCGCGTTCCCAAGTTGCTTCATCCTCTGAGTGGTTACTCCACTGAACCTTGTAGAACTTAACAACCTTTCTTCGAGTCTGACGTTCAGCCTCTTCAAGAACTCTGATCGGTCTCTCTTTATAGGTTAGGTCCTTCTCTAGTTCAATGCTTCCCAAGGGAACCTGTTCCTCTGGAACCCGAAGATATTTCTTCAACTGGGACACATGGAACACATTGTGCACATCTATCAGTCCTTCTGGTAGTTCGAGTTGGTAGGCAACTTCGCCGCGTCTGGCGGTGATGAGATAGGGGCCGATATAGCGAGGAGCTAACTTGCCAGACATCCCAAACCTCTTTAGACCATGGAGTGGAGACACCCGCAGGTACACGTGATCTCCTACTGCAAACTCGAGATCACGTCTCTGACTATCTACATAACTTTTCTGTCGGGTCTGAGCTATCTTCAAACGATCTCGAATCAGTTTGACTTGCCTTTCAGCTTCCTTCAGCACGTCAGGTCCAAACACTTGCGCTTCGCCTACAACGGAGTGCGACACTTTCGTCCAAACAAGGCTTCATTTGGGGACATCTGGATACTGGATTAGTAACTGTTGTTGTATGAGAACTCAGCGTAGGGGAGACAGCGATCCCATGTGCCTTCAAAGTCCAGGGCACAAGCTCGAAGCATGTCCTCTAAGATCTGATTAACTCGTTCTGTCTGGCCATCCGTCTGTGGGTGATAGGCGGTACTGAAGTTTAAGTTGGTACCCATTGCCTCGTGCAACTGTTGCCAGAACCTTGAGGTAAACTGAGTGCCTCGATCTGACATTATCTTCTTTGGGCAACCGTATCTGCAGACCACGTGGGTCATGTACAGGTCTGCCAACTTCTTCCCATCGTAGGTGGTTTTCACTGGTACAAAGTGAGCTACCTTGGTTAGACGGTCCACGATTACCCAGATGGAGTCATACTCGCTAGGGGTCCTTGGCAAACCGGTAATGAAATCCATACTGATCTCTTCCCATTTCCACTCGGGAATTCGGAGGGGTTGTAACAAGCTGGCGGGTTTCTGATGTTCGGCCTTTACTCTTTGGCATATGTCACATAAGGCTACATACTCGGCAACATCTCGCTTCATTCCAGCCCACCAGAAGTATTCCTTGATGTCTTGGTACATTTTGGTACTTCCAGGATGGATGGAGCAAGCAGACTCATGAGCCTCTCTCAGAATGAGGTCCTTTAATTCCTTTTTGGCCGGTACGCAGATGCGGGATCCAAACTAAACAGTACCCCGGTCATCGATGGTAAAAGCTTTGAGTCTTTTCATACGGATCTTATCCTTCATCTCTTTCATGATTTCGTCATCTGATTATGCTTCTCGAATTTGAGCTTCTAGGGTAGGTTGCACTGTAAGCTTGGCAAGGTTTCCGGTCGGGACCATGGTCAAGTTCAACTTCTCGAATTAGTGACACAGGTCTTCTTGGGTCGGCCAAACTAGGGCGGTAGTACAGTAGGTCTTGCGACTTAACGCGTCGGTGACCACATTTGCTTTTCCAGGATGGTAATGTATTCCGAGATTGTAATTCTTGATTAGTTCCAACCATCTTCTCTGTCTCATGTTCAGTTCGCTCTGAGTAAAGATGTATTTGAGACTTTTGTGGTCGGTGTAAATCTCGCATCTGTTTCCAATCAGGTAATGATGCCAAATCTTCAGGGCATGAATCACAGCTGCCAATTCCAGGTCATGCGTAGGATAGTTGACCTCATGGGGCCTAAGTTGTCTTGAAGCGTAGGCCACCACCTTTCAGTCTTGCATTAGGACACATCCCAGACCTTGTCTGGATGCATCATAGAAGATCTCAAAATCTTTCCGGATGTTTGGCAGGGTGAGGACAGGAGCAGTCGTCAGTCTTTTCTTAAGTTCTTGAAAACTACGTTCGCACGCTTCCGACCATTCAAACTTCTTTTCCTTCTTTAGCAGTTCCGTCATTGGTCGGGCCAGCTTGGAGAATCCTTCAATGAACCTCCGGTAGTAACCCGCTAAACCGAGGAAACTACGGATCTCAGACACCGTCTTGGGTGCATTCCAGGCGAGGACGGTCTCAACCTTACTGGAGTCTACTTCAACACCTTTGGTGGCGATGACGTGGCCAAGGAAGGCTACTTTATCCAACCAGAACTCACACTTCGAGTACTTGGCGAAGAGCTGGTGCTCTCGCAATCTTTCCATCACTTTCCGTAAATGATTTGCATGATCTTGTTCATTCCTTGAGTAAATCAGAATATCATTGATGAAGACCATAACGAACTTATCCAGGTAGTCCATAAAACTTTGTTCATCAGGTTCATGAAGAAAGCCGGAGCGTTGGTGAGTCCGAAGGACATCACTGTGAATTCATACATGCCATACCGCGTTGAGAAGGTGGTCTTGAGGATATCTTCTGATCTGATTTTAAGTTGGTGATACCAAGATCGTAGGTCGATCTTGGAGAATACTCTGGCCCCTTCTAATTGATCGAACAAATCATCAATCCATGGTAGGGGATACTTATTCCTTATGGTGACCTCATTTAAGGCTCTATATTCTATCACCATTCTCTCAGAGCCATCTTTCTTCTTTACTAAGAGCATAGGGGCTCCCCAAGGGGACGAGCTGGGTCATACGTAACCCTTGTTCTGAAGTTCTTTGACCTATTTCTTAATTTCTGCCAGTTCGTTGGCGGCCATTCTGTAGGGTCTCTTGGCAATGGGGGCTGTGCCTGGGGCAAGTTCTATGGAGAAGTCGATTTCTCGATCTGGTGGCATTCCGGGTAGTTCTTCGGGGAACACATCGGGATACTCGTTGACTATACGTACCATTTCCAAAGGAGTGGCTTGCAAGCTATTTAGAGTTGAGCGGTTTCCGGAAAGGAGGGGAGTGAAACGCACTTGTCTTCCTCCGGGTCCTTGCAGAGTGATGGTTCTTTCTGAACAATCTATTTGTCCTTTGTGCTTAGCCAGCCAATCCATCCCTAGGATGACATCCAGACCTTGGGAGGCTAGGACTATGGGTTTTGCTGCGAAGCTAACCTCTTCTATCACTAGATCAACCTTGGGGCATAGTTTATCTGCCCTTTTATCCCTTCCAGGGGAATGTATTACCATAGGTACTTGTAAATTTTGGGTTTTCCAACCATTTCTTTTCACAAACGCTTGCGATATGAACGAATGGGAAGCTCCAGAATCAAATAGAACGAGTGCGGGTATGGAGTTGACCAAGAACATACCCATCACCACGTCGGGGGCCTCTTGGGTGGTTTCAGCTTGAATGTGGTTCACTCGACCTAGTCCAAAGTTGTTGGAGGCGCGAGAACCTTGTCCACTTGCCTGAGTGACTGGACGGGACGGAACAGGTACTAGGGTCCTGGGAAAGCTAGCATCGGAGCGCCCGGGGTTAGAGTTTCCCTGATTTCGAGGGCACTGTCTGGCGTAATGTCCCATCTGTTTGCAGGTGAAGCACTGCACATTTGCCATTCCCGAGGGCGAATTGGAGGAGGTGACACTGTTCCTTGTGGTATTGCCACTAGGGGCATGCTGCTGGGGCGACGGAGTTGGGCGAGGCACCGACGGACGGGGTGTAAAGCCAGGTTGGCGACTGACTTGATGAGCAGGTTAGTGGTACTGCATGGGGTATCCAACTCAAGGGTGTGGCGAACCTCGGAATGGGGGTGCTTGGTGGGTAGACTTGCGCTTCTTGTATTCCTCAGTTGCCTCTTTCCTGGCATCCTCTAGAAGCAAGGCCTTGTTGACCATGTGCTGAAAAGTGGGGAAGTCCTGGGCAAGCAACTGGATCCTCAAACCTACTGTGATCCCCTTCAAGAACTTCCTGACCTTTTTCTTATCAGAGTCCACTTCCTCGGGAGCGTACCGAGCCAATTTGTTGAAACGACTTAGGTACTCATTGACACTTTCTGTACCCTGTTTCAATCGATTTAATTCCTCCTTCTTCATGTCAATGGTGCTCTCGGGCACATGAGCTACACGGAAAGCATCGGCAAACTCTGTCCACTCAATGTTGACTGAGTCTGGATGGGCGTTACAGTAATACTCCCACCAGTCGGCTGCAGGGCCTCTCAGTTGATGTGCAGCAAAAAGGGTCTTCTCCACTGGAGTGCACTGCACTAGGTTGAGCTTTCTCTCCACATCCTTTAGCCAATCGTCGGCCTCAACAGGCTCGACGGTATGAGAGAATTCCGGTGGATGGGATCTCAGAAAGTCTGTCAACTTAGATCTATGGCTATTGGTATTGAAGGGTACCGGGTGCGGAGCTTGCGGCTGCAAATTCTGCTGGATGCCTGCAATGGCTTGGGCTAAGCCCTGCAGGATCTGAGTCTGAACTGCCATCATATGCTGGTAATCTGCCAGAAGCTAGGGAGGCAGGGGTAAGTCCTGTGCACGATTTGCACGGTCTGCTGTAGGATCTGCCCGAGCTGGAGCATTAACCGGTTCATTTCCCGACTCATTTTCCGATTCTGGTTCTTCCCTCTGGGTTTCGTAACCCAAACGAGCTGGAGCATGAGCCACACGACGGGGACGGCCAGCCATCTAATCTCCCAGAAAGGGCGGGGTAAGAAGACAGAACAAAACTTAAAAAGAGAAGGAGTAAAGTAAACGAGCACAAAGAGAACACACTAGTCATAAAGCTTTTCTCAACTCGGAAAGCACCTAATACAACGGGTGTGGACAAGTCACAGAGCTGCGCCGAGCTTGACTGTACGCACACTAGCTCAGAGATCCAGACTACCAGACAACACCCACAACAACACACTCACACACTACCTCGGCACGATTCCAAAAGAGTTGGCGGCGGCACAAAAGGTCTAGCACACAAACTCCACCTGCAGCAGACGAACTCTACTGCTCTCCTGCCTGGCTGGCTCCTGTGGTCGGCTCGTCTGACGAGGACACGTCGATCGGCGCACGCGAAGGGACCAGTGGAACCTGTCGAGGGCCGGCAGCAGGACGGCCTGCTGGCGGGGAAGGAGCTGGGTAGTCGAAACGGAACACAGTGGAGGAGCCCACAACACGCTTCCGCGCGGTGCGGATCAGTCGGAGCCCACGACGGCTGACGACTGGGGTGTGGCCTGGGTTGTAGGAGGGACTGGCACGGTGGGGGTAGGGAGAGTAAACTGGCGAGTACGGCACACACGGGCTGGGGGAGCGTGGGCCGCTGGGAGTCTGAGCAGAGCCACGAGAACTGTAGAAGGACAGGTGGCTGGAGTGGCAAAGGCAGCCAGAGTCTCAGGAGGTAGTGTCCACAGAGGTGACACCCTCCTCAGCAAGGCGGGCCTCCAGCGCGGCGTAGCGGCGAGCCAAGGAGCGGTAAGCCTCAAGGAGAAGGTCGTGTTGAGTGGTCTGAGCGCCTGAAAGCTCCACCATGCGCATCACGCGGGGTGCGACTCGCGGTAAGGACAGGGGTAGCGACTGTCTGCACGGCCAGGAGGGAGCTGCGGGATCAGCCGGAAGGCTGAACCTGCGAGGCAACGATGGTAGTCGTAGGTGAAGCAATGCAGAGCGGTCCAGGAGAGGTCCTGGTACGCGAGCTGGAGCGTGGGGCGAGCCAAGTTGAAGTGGTAAGGGCGAAGGCCAGCGCCGTGTGTACCTCCGCGGGGGTAAAGGTACACGGACAGCTCACAGCGGGGAGGGAAATGGTCCATGGAGTACCCAGCGTACTCGGGACAGGAGAAGCCAAGGAAGCCAGCGAGGTCTCTCAGCTGGTCGACGTGGTGACCCTCACCAACGCCGTGGGAATTGTGGGTGGCGTTGACTGCCACCTACAATTTTGAAAGAAGAAAGAGAAGTCAGTAACCAGTTTTGTAAACAGAGTAAGAGAAGAAGGAAAGAACCGAGCTTTTCGCAAGTAGCTTTTTAGAACTTAGCATCCTTACGGTCATCTAACGTCGGGCTTCGTCCTAAGGCCAAAGCTGTGCTCTGATACCATCTTCTGTCACGCCCCAAAACTAGCCCCGAACGGGGGCCAGATTAAGGCGATCCAAATTAACCTGTATGCCTGTACCAGTCCCAGGAAATAGCGCTGGTACAACAAGAAGACAGAATATCACAACAACAGCGGTCTCTTTATTAAGAGTAGAATTACAAGCAAGGTTGGAACTGCGGACAAACCCCGAGTTCGCAACAACATTACAAAAAGGCGAAAGCGAAAAATGGCGGAGACGGGCCCTAAGACACAAGCAAAGCCTTGGGGAAAGGCCGAAACCCTACTACTGCTCGTAGACTGCTTGCTCCTGGAAGAACTCTTCATCAGCAGGGTCCACCTCTTTGTCTTCGAGAACTGGGGAGGGTTATTTATATAGAGCAAGGGTGAGTACGGGAGTACTCAGCAAGTCAGAGGAATTAAGTGTTTGATGCAAGCTTCAAGGAAGAGCCAGTTGTTTTTCCCAATTGGTTTTAGTTTAAGACTTTCAGAAACATCTAAATGAGTGCTTCTCAATGACACAGACAAGAAAGTGCGTCTCATCCGGCCAGAGCAGTGAAATTGTATCGATTGATTCTTGTCGGCACGAGAGGCTCTCTACCAATCGTTTACCGACTCCGGCTATACCAACAACCACAACTCAAACACAACGGCACGAGAGGCTCCCTGCCAATCGTTCATAGGTACAGGCCGCACCACAGCCACAAATCAAGCACGTCGGAACGAGAGGCTCCCTACCAATCGTTCACCGACACAGGCTACTCCATAGCCTCACTTCATGCATGAAAGGGGGTTTCTCACACCAACAGCAGTTCACAAGGTAGCCATTAAAACTACGCTAAGGAATCACCTCACATCCGCCCATGACCGTGGGCATGGCTGTTCAAACAGTTATTAACCTCGGTAGAGGGGGTACACTTTACCCACACGACGTTACTAACCCCGAGCCACCTAGCCCGTGACTCTCAGCCACGTCTGGCGACCTTGAGGCTTTCACGACAAGGCATTTCAAAAGCCGACTCAGGGTCATCTTATGCCAACAGGAGGGGTCCCACGGATAAACACCAGGTTAGGTCCCAGACCATACTGTGCCAGGAAGCCCAGGGGTCCTCCGCGACACCACCCCGGCAAATCCACTTGTCCCTTGGCATCAAGATTTCCCTGGCCTAGCTAGTTTCTCAGCCAGGGGTGTCCCATATCACCCATGTGGTCGTACTTGACATATGCTCGGATGTAATTCCCAAGGAATAGGTCCTTAGAGCGAGAACGGGCAGACCGTATCTCTAGTACGTCTCCCGCACCGCGAGTTTTAGAAACTCAATTTATTTTCAAGGCACTGACCCAAGTGTCGGGTTTTCCAAGCATTTTGTAAACTCAAGTTTTACAAAGGTGATCATTTTAAATGTTGAGGGGAGTCTCGATACTCGTACGCGAGGTGCGAATACCGTGACCTCACCTGAGGGGTGACAAAGGTGTCAGGGTATTCAACATCCAAGGAAGGAGGCCAAGGGGGGGTGTTGGCCCGAGAGAGAATGGGCCGGGGACGGCCTGAGGTAGAGGGGAGGAAAAAGGAAGCAGGCCGAGAGGGAATCGGCTCGAGGAAGCGAGGGAGGTAAAGTAGACTTTTCTCGAGAGAGAGAAGGAGTTTTAGGGTTCGGATTCGAAATCCGATTTCGTGGTTTTCTCCGGGATTGAGACGAGAGGGGAAACACGAGACCTTGGCACACCACAAAACTCGACCGAAGCGCAAAATTTTCACAAATAGGGTTTTTAGCAATTAGGTTTTCCCGCTAACGCCGCGACAAAACGGGCGTTACACTGCCAAGAGCCAAGTCGAGCAAAACCTTGCACGCCCTTATCCACTCATCGCTTCTCCTCCTCTCTCTCCATCTCGCCCCCCTCATCCACTTCACTCCTTCTCCTCTTCTCTTCTCATCCACTCTTCTCCTCTCCTCCCCTCTCCCCTTCATCAAAGCGCGGGATTACGCGGCGGCGAACACGGTGATTGTCACGCCCCGATTTTCGATCGGAATTAAAAATTGCCTAATAATACATTTTCCAGAAATTAAATAAAAATTAAAAGCAATTTAAACAAGTGAAATTAGCAAGGAAATCAAAAATTTCCTTTCAAAATCATGGCCGGAAATATTTTTGTAATAATCCCCGTGCCCTAAAGTACTCTCCAAAATTTTTCGTGAATTTTTGGAGCTAAAGAAATAATTTTAAAGTCATAAAGTTCATTTAACAAATTAAATTAATTGAAAAACAAATTAAAAAGGGTCCCTTTTGTTTTGGGCCGTTTTTGGCCCAAAATCCTCTCTCCCTCTCCCGCGGCCCACGCGGCCCCCCTCCCCTCTCCCTCCCGCGTGACCCACGGGCCACGTCCCTCCCTCCTTCCTCTCTCCCTCGGCCCAAGGCCGCCTCGCCCCGTTCGGCTACCCTCTCCCCCTCTCCGGCCCAGCCGCGTGAAGTTTGGATACCCTCCCTTATTCAACCTCCACCGGGTCAACCGCCGCCATTCCCGCGCCGCCCGATTTCTCCGGCGAGAAATCCGTCCATCCCCGGCCATTCCGCGCCCTCCCTCCTCTATAAAAATCATGCCCGTGCCCCCTCCACCATTTTCCCTCCTCGCCCGAGCTTGCCGCTCTCTCACCCGCTCTCCACGCGCTCCGCCCGTGCGTCGCCGCCCGCCCCGCACTCCGGCCGCACGCCGGAGCTATCCCCGCGCGTCGCCGCTGCCCCCTCTGGCCTCGCCGCCGCTCCCCGCGCCTCGGCCGCGCCTCCGCGCCGTCGTCCCCGCGCCGTAGCGCCGTCGCCGCCGCCGTCTTCTTCGGCTCCAGCCTAACCCGGTGAGATCCCTTCTCTCCCTTCCTTTCCTCTCCCCTCCCCGGTGCGCCGCCCCCCACCCCGTGCGCCGCCGCCGCATGCCGCCGCCACAGCGCCACTGTCGCCGCTGCTCGCCAGCCGTCCCCGCTGGTGGGCGCGCCGCCGCCCCGCCATCGCTCGGTCCGGCCGCCGCCGCCGTGCCATGGCCGGGTTGGCCTAGGGTTTGGCCGAACCCTAGCCGCCCGCCCGGCCGTAGAGGCTGCTCCCGGGCCGGCGCACCACTCCCTCCGGCCCAACGGCCGTTAGGCCGATTGGCCCATCTCCCTCACGAGAAGTCCATTTCGCGTCCCTCCTCACCCTTTCTCCCCTATTGGGCCGTCGACCTATTATCCTTTCTCCACACAAAAGTTTACTTTATGTCTCTCAGCCCATTGGTCCTTTTTCCAGTACCGAATCCTTTTTACCTCCCTTTTCCTCCCCGGTTCGCCGACTTTTATGTCGTTGGCACGTGGGCCCCTTTGTTTAATCCGGTCCACGTCGGCGCTACCTTCTCCCGTCCATCCGCCGTGGCCGCCACGTCAGCGCCACGTGGTGCGTCCGCACCCGTGCATGCGTGGACTTGGTCCACCGTGGATCAGCCGCCTCTTAACCCGTTGACATGTGGGACCCGCCGTTCCGGTGCCGATTTCCCTTTGATGATATCAGCGTAGTCTTTCCTTTGTAAAATTAATTAATAATTGCGCAACAAATCGATTTAATTTCCAGAAAATCATTTAAATGGCTCAAAACTTCTAAAATTCATATCTAATTCATATGAACTCCAAATTGAGCCATTTAACTTGCAAAATTCATCTAAAATTGAGCTCTATATGTTTGTTTACTTTTTATGTACTGTTTACTTGGTTATTATTAGAGTTTTTGCTCATTTTGCGTGCCAGCGTGTAGATTCCGCCGTTTCGAAAGTTCGCGCTCGCGAGGAAAGAAGTCCGGAAGATTGTTTGATGAAGCAAGGCAAGTCACACATTCCCCCTTGAGCATGTTGTACCTATTTTGTGAAATGTTTTACATTTGCAAATATAGTGCATGTTTTGCTAATTACATGGGAATAGGGTTTACCTATCCGTTCGCTTGTGCCATGTTTACTTGTTAAACCGTCCTTTGTTAACTGTGGGTGATAATTTGACTAGCGTAAGTCACTCATGTTGACTTTGCTACGATTATATATGCTTAGCCATGCTTAATTACCACTAGCTCATTTATTGGGATAATTACATTGTTCACATTAGCTTTTAACGAGCGGTTTGCTCGAGGCACTCGACCATGTTTTATTGGTCGTAATTATCCAACTAAAATATGACCTAATGGTGGGCTGTGGGTGCATGGTTTTGCTGGTCGCACCAATGGCAATTAAGGACCGTTTCATAGGAAACCCTGGAAGACTAACAGTGCTTACCACAAGCAAGAATGGGCAACTGCTGGACTCGTAGTATAGCTCTTTCCTAGCCGACGCTCCCCGGCAAGGGTGGGCGTGATGGAGTTGGGTCGGCCGGGGATATACCGGTTGATCGGCTGCCGGATTCACCAAGGCACGAGGAGGGGCTGCCCGCTGCTGGTAAGGGAGCGGGGACGAAACCTGCGGTGTGGTGCGCTTGGTTAGGAAGAGTTATGCGAAAGGTCTTGTCACGATTTCCCCCTTTGCAGTATCGTGGCGATACTTCGGGGCATGGTAACATGTGTGGAATCATGTCTTATGGGTACAGTTGCGCACCTCTGATCAGAGTAAAACTATTCGAATAGCCGTGCCTGCGGTTATGGGCGATCAACCAGATTCACCGTGATTAGTCCCGCATGCTTAATTAATTTGACTTAATGAACCGGTGTAGTTCAGGTGGAATGGTTGGGCCTGTTCAACGTGGTTGTAGCGTTGTTCAGTGGAGATTTAATCCTGTCATAAATGAACAACTGTTTACTGTTTTAAAATATAAAGATTTGCAACTGCTTTTCTGCAAATAGCCACAAGCCTCCCTCTGTCTCCCCTTTGCACGTGTGCATCTTTGGTGTGGCTTGTTGAGTACGGTGGTTGTACTCAATCTTGCTATTTTTCCCCCTTTTCAGAAGTTTAGTACTTCTGAGTTGAAGATGAAGTTAGAGGACCACGGCTCAGACCCCAGTTTAGTTTGCCTGTGGAGTGGAGCTGAAGCCCCGCTAGTATCGCCTCTTTCCGCTGCTGTTTTCTTTTCGGTGTGAGGACTAAGTGCCTCTGTTGTAAGTATTTATCGCTTTATTTACGTTTGGGTCTGATTATTGATTTGTTGTTTTGTGTACCCTGGTTGATGCCTGGACAGGGACTAAATACACAAAATGGTCTGGAAATTTGGGAAAATTTCCGGGCGTGACAGTGATGGTGGCGAGTTCACCGAAGCTGGGTATGTACGTGGCGGTGGATCTCGGCAAGTTGGGGGGTCGGCCCCGGATGGTGGAGATAGCATTGGTGGAGCAAACCGTGTGCCCCCCACCTCTTCTTTGCCGGAGCCGTGTGTGCCACTCCTTCTCTCCACCGCGGCCACACGCGTCCCTCCTTCTCTTCGTCGCCGCATCCAGTGCCTCCACCTCTAGGCTAGCGGATCCACCGTGTAACGTCCCACCTCCACGAGGCTGGGCCCGCTTACATCTTGCAGCTTAAATTTACACGTCCCACCTCCACGAGGCTGGGCCCGCTTACATCTTGCAGCTTAAATAGGACATAGACTGCCCTCACAAACTAGCCCTCACAAACTAACACCAGTCTTTTCTGTGCACTTTGTGCTCACTCGGGAAAGACTTCCCGGTCAGTCACCCATCCCTAGATTTCTCCAGGCCAAGCACGCTTAACTTTAGAGTTTTTTGGAGATGGGCATCCGGAAAAGAAGTTGTAACTTGTTAGCATGAGTATCCTATCAATCCTATTATGCCTTGGGCCGGGGTGTTACATCCTCACCCCCTTAAGAGATTGACATCCTCGTCGATCAACCCCAAGCCAGGAACTCCCTCTCTTGGCCACGTCTGTGTGTCCAGTGCCAGCGCATGTGCCATGCTGTGTGACCACACCGGGCCCACAGCAGCCATGCGCACCATGCTTGCGCAACTGCAACACACGTGCTAGTGAAACCGTGAGAGTGTAACACCCCGGCCCAAGGCATAATAGGATTGATAGGATACTCATGCTAACAAGTTACAACTTCTTTTCCGGATGCCCATCTCCAAAGAACTCTAAAGTTAAGTGTACTTGGCCTGGAGAAATCTAGGGATGGGTGACCGATCGGGAAGTCTTTCCCGGGTGCGCACGAGTGAGGACAAAGTGCGAAAGTGGCTTGGAGTATTTTTCCTAAATTCTCAATGCCCTAAATTGGTCCCTCAATTTTTACGTGCATTTTCAGAGCACAAGAAATAATTTTAATGAAACAATAACCAATTTCAGACTTAATTAAATGGAAAACCTAAAAATAATTCTCTCACTCTCTGTGGGCCACTTTCGGCCCAAAGTCCTCCTCCTTTCCCTCGGCCTGCCGTCAAAGTCTCCTTTTCCTCCTCCTCTCCCCCTCCCTCTTGGGCCATTTTTTCCCCCTAGGCCCAAAGTCCGCCTCCCCTCCCCTTGGCCCAGCCGCATCCCCCCCGCCTGCCCACCTTGCTGTAGCCCAGCCGGCCCAGGAGGGAAGACATCGTTGTCTTCCTCCTCCAGCCGAGCTGCCGCCTTCTCCTCTCCCTCCTGTGAACAGAAGCAGCGCCGCCTCCCTTGATCTCCCTTCCAACTTGATTCCTCCCCAATTAAAGTGCAAAAATGGATTCCTGTCCTCTCCCTCATCAATTCCCCCAACTTTTCCCCTTCCAATTCTTGTTAATTTCGCCCGATTTAATCCCTGAGGAATTGCTACCATGGATGGCCGGCCGGCGAGCTTCCCGGCCGTTCCCCTCCTCTCCCGACCGTTCCCCTCCTCCTCCCGGCCTATAAAAGGGATCAGCAACCTCCTCCCTTTTTTCTCTCTCTCTTTGTCCCCCTGTGTAGCCTCCTCTCTCCACGGCGCCGGTGAGCTCCGGCCACCCTTCCTCGTCGAGCCGAGCAGCACAGGACCACAGCTGCCACCGTGGACCTCGTGACCACCTCTCCTTCCCCGGCCTCGCCTCCGTTTCGCCTGAGGCAAGCCGGAGCGCCGTGGACGCCGATGACCAGTGGCACTGCTGCTGTCGTCCTCCTCGTCCTTCGGCAGCCCCTCCCTCCTCGCCAAAGCGGCATCGCTGCCCCGAGGTCACCGAAGTGCCGCTCGTCGTTCCATCAAGTCGTCGCTGCTTCCCTCGTCATCGCCTTTGTCCTCGGCTCCGCGTCGTCAAGCTCGTCCACGCCTTCGCGCAAGGGTTGCTGCCGAAGCCGTCCTCCTCGTCGTCGCTTTGCCTCCTCCATTCATTGTCGGTAGTCGCCGTTGTCGCGTTGTGGTAAGGATCCCTTCCTTGCATCCCCTTCCTCGTCCTCCCCGAGTCGCCACCGTGCCCGTCTTGCCGTTGTCGGCCCCGGTCTCGTCCATCGGTGTCGACAGTCGTTCGGGCGGTCTTCGCGTGCACGTGTGGTAGTCGTGTTTTTGTGCCCGTGTGTCTGCCTCATGCTTGCCCATGTGTGCAGCCCACGTGGCATTCGTGTGAGTCCCCGCTTGTCGGCCACTTGTTTCGGTTGACATGTATGGTCTCACTCCATCCTTCCCGTGGATCGTCTCTGTGAACCTGATCCACGGTGAACTAGCCGTCTGACCTGTGGGTCCCGGCTGCCAGTCGCTCGATCCTTTCCCCTTCCCGAGCGATGTTGCATTACACATAATTTAATGGTACAATAATAACTAAACAACTCAGAAATCTCCATTTTAATTACACCTAAATTTCGGATGGTCGTTTCTCGGCCATACGAGCTCCAAATTGACCCGTTTCAAACTGTTTAGTTTTTGTTATAACTTAAAGAACCCGTGTCTGTTGTTTTTATGTACTGTTGTCGTTTCTTTCTTAGCGTTGTACCTTTGTTTTGTTTGTTCGTGTAGTTGCTGTTGTTCCCGTGGTGCAGTTCGAGTTCGTCGCGGAAGCTTCAGAAGCCCCCCTTTTTCTCTGAGCAAGGCAAGTCACGCTCTCCTTGAGCATATTGAATCCCAGTTTGTGAAAAGTATTTTAATTTAAATTATTGCATTCACTTTATTAAATTTACCGCGTTATAACTGTTTAATTAGCCTTTCCTACATTCCTTGTTATAGCCTTATTATTTGTTATTGTGTAATTACCTTTGACAACCCTAGGTAACAAAAATAAAACTACTAAGGACTTTATATATGTGGTGCTTACTAGAAACTTTAGCAATATGCTTAGCCTTGCTTACATAGAAGCAATTAGAGTTGATTTTCAATAATTAGAATGGTGAATAATTTGTAAATAATGGTAATTTTGGTTTAATGGCTGTTTAGCCATGAAATAATGTTCCCCTTTCAAAATTCCCAAACTTGTTTTCAGCTGGGCTCGAGGTGTATGGTTTTGCTAGTCGCACCTCGACCGACATAAGGACCGGTCTTCGGGCCTCTGTTGCAAGGCATATTCCGTACTACCACTTGTCTAATGGGTAAGGCTTAACTTGTCGTCTACGACGGCCATGAGCAAAAAGACACGGATAGGGATGAATGAAGCCCTTGGTGGGGTTGACGTCTCTGGCAGTACGCCCGTGGGCATAGACTGTCTGCTCGACCCATGGCGCCTGGCGAGGGAAGTCTATGTCGGTCTTTTTCGCTTAGGGCAATACTAGGCGGCAGATTATGTCATGGCTTTCGTTCGTATGCCGTGGTGGCATGTGGCACGTCGCAACACATGAGGAAGACATGTCTAGTGGGTAAAGATGTACACCTCTGATCAGAGTTTAATCTATTCGAATAGCCGCGCCCTCGGTTATGGGCAAGCTGAGCAATGTACCCAAGTTAGAATTTGATTCTGTTTAAAACTGAAATAACTGGAGTTAGTACTTGTTGGCCTAGGATAAGGCAAGATCACGTCGGTGCGCGGCTTGATGATAATTTGACTAGAGATAGGTTCGTGTTGATTTAAAATGCCTTTAAATATTTAAATGTTTTGAAATGCTGGTTTTATGCAAAATATCCCTATATATGAATCCTTGTACTCCCTTGCATTAAGTGCATTTTCCGGTGTGGCTTGCTGAGTACGGTGGTTGTACTTATCCTTGCTCAATCTTTCCCCCTCCAGTCTGAGAAGCTCTCGAAGAAGAAGTCTTAGGTGGAGTCATGACTTATACCCCAGTTGAGCGCCTGTGAAGATGGAGCCGTAGGCCCGATAGTTCGCTGCTGTTTTTCTTTTGTTGTCAGGCCTTATGTGCCTTTGTAATAATGTAAATATTATCGTGATAATTAATAAAGATGTGTCTTTTGTATCAAGTTTGTGTGGTGTACCCCGGTTTTTCCTGGGACGGGGATTAATACACTAGCGTTCGGGAAAGGTATTTTCCGGGCGTGACACACCGCCACAAGCTTGGGGATGGCCAACTCTGCCGCCGCAAGCTCGAGGGTGGCCCCCTTCACTGTCCTCCTCGATGTCACCGCATATTCGTCTCTCCCTCAGCCTCCACCTCGCCATGGGCCGTTGGCTGCCACAAGCTCGGGGCTGTATCCGGCCACCTCGAGCTCGGGGGCGACCAGATCTACATGGCTGTTAGTGGACCATGACAACGGCGGGGGAGGCACTGATGGGCAGATCCACTACCAGCGTCGCGGCTCCCTCCTGATGCCTTGGGAAGAGGATTTTTGATGGATTCAAATGTTGATTTGTTGGTTTTTCCCCAATCTTCCTTGTTGATATTGGTTTTCCCTTTGATGCTACAATGGATAGCTAGCGCTTGGATAGTAGATGATCATTTGTGATTCACTCTGTGATTTTGTTATTGTAAAATAATTTGTGATTGATTGAGAACAATTTGAGAAATTTTTGGGCTCAGATGCATTGAACTGGGTTTTTGTGCTGATTCGAGCCGATGAATCGGGCCGCCTTTTTTTTTGCATTCTTGGAACTTAAAGTGCCGATTCTTAAACCTGCACCTTTGAGTCCTCCTCAAACACGTCTGCAGGCTGTCGATTGGGAGATCCAGCATCTATGGCCGGTTCCCAACATACAACAGTCATCTTTTCTGTATTAGTGTCACCAAATAGTTTCATAACACCATTTAATAATTAAATTCTATGAATAGTATATGAAACCGCGAAATAAAATTGTGCATTGGAGACAATTGTTTCATTCATCAACCCAAACATTTTTAAATTGTGTGGCACTCTTGGAAACTACAAAATGAAATCCTCCAAAAATGACGTAATATGATGATCAATTGGGAATGGAAGATGTACTTTGTAGGGTCGAAACTTTCTCATGGAAAATTCACATGTATGGAATATAGCAACAGCAACATCTTAAAGCCTCTAGAAACCTTACCTTGTACCAAGTTGTAACCTAGGGAATCCAAACTCATTTTTCCTACTGAACATAATAGTACTTCCCTTTAATGCTTTGAGGTGAACTCTTCTTCAGGCCCAGCACTAGGCCGGCCTGGTGGACATCATGCTTATCAAGCATGTATTTTTTCTATGCGGGATTAAATATGTGTCAGATGGGCAGCTCTCGTTTGCATTAACAAAAAAGATCACAACTTGCATTAAGATCCTATGTTATAAGTAACTAAATTATATTAGTTGTGATTCACTTCACAAGATAGCACTTACAAAACTATGAATCAGCGTAGTACAAATGATTACCAAATCTTTATCTTTATCTTTATTTATTATAAAAATTAAAAATGATTTCGTACTTATCCTAATTTTCGTCTGTCATCCATCCATGTTAGATACACGATGTAGTGCGTAAAAAAAATCGTCCACCGTTCGTAGTCCGGACGCTATGTGTTGTTTTTTGTCGCGGCCCCTCGCAATGCCAGAGAGCGAAACAGACTCTACTATACCTGAGCCCGACATAACAATATCTAACACATAGCTCGATCGATCCAATTCTATTTTCGTTAGTTGCGATCGCTCACTCCTCGAAGGAACGTCGCGAGCCGTTCGTCGCAGCCGTCCTTCCCTCCGCCTCCCTCACCTATCTGTCCCCGGAGATGCCAGATGCGTGCTGCTTCACCCATAGCTCTCTTTTTCCTATAAGTTCCCACTACCCCTAGCCTAGCCCTAGGGCCTTTTTGTTCTCTTTCCTAACCGGTGGGTGGCGGCCGCCATGGATCGTGAGGACGAGGAAGAAGACCGGTTAGATTGGGACTAGGCTTTCGGTTTTCATTTTTACAATTCGGTTTTTACAGCCGGCCAAACAGTTATCCATGCATTCATGTTGGTTTGCTGATTGCTTAGGTTTGCCGTTGCGCCTGGACTGCAGGAGCCCAGCAGCCGGTATACAATATACGTGTACAACAAGTGTCACTACTACAAAAACGTTCATCAGTGTCGGCATAATAGGTGTCGGTTGAACAAAAACTGGCACCTATTAGTCGTTTATCGTCTCAATTATAGATTATAGGTGCCGGTTCGGGCGGAGAAAGGAATAGGTGCCGGATCTTGTTATGAACCGGCACCTATTTGTTTCAATTGGTATCGGCCGGATGCTACAAACCGACACCTATAAGATATGTGCCGGTTCGTAACAAGAACCGGCACATATGTGGTGCCTTACCACGGAAGGAACTGATTATAGGTGCCGGTTATTGTTGTAAACCGGCACCTATATCTTGTGCACCTAGATATATCTCCTCTCAGCGCTGATGAGCTCATTTTGAGCGTCTTCGTGCGGCTCATGCAAATGGGGGGAGAGGTTTTGCCGAAAAATTTTAAATACATTAAGGAATTTGTATATTCTTTCATGTTTAAAGGTTAGTACATTTTCTCTAAGCAAGTTTGTTTCATTTATGTGATCAATTCTTTATGGTATATATGATTTTCTTATTTGTGATAGATAATGTAGACGTCTCTTGTTGAATTGGTCCAATATTTTGAGAAAATATAATGACTTATTGATTTTGGAGTAATATTGAGAATATGTTACTTGCGTTTTATGCGTAATCACACATGTCAGGACAATCATGGTGAAGATGAGAATGACAGTGTGGACAATCATGGTGAAGCAATGCACGAAGACAATGTGGAGTCGCCTGGTGATGAAGGTGAATATGACAATCGCGAATCAGATGGTTTGGATCAAATGTTGCGCGATGGGGAGACAGCCTACAACGATGACAAGCAATACGAGAAGTTCAAAGCCATGGTGGAGGACTCAAAAACACCACTTTATCCAGGATGCAACGAGGAACACACCAAGTTACACGTCGTCCTCTCATTGCTGCATAGGAAATCAACCAACGGTTGGAGTGACAAGAGCTTCACAGAGCTTCTGCAGCTGATCGGAGACCTCCTTCCAGCGGGTCATGTATTGCCAGAAACAACATACCAAGCAAAGAAGGTTGTCTGTCCACTTGGGCTGGAAGTGCAAAAAATTCACGCTTGTCGAAATGACTGTATTCTATATCGAGGTAACTACGAAGACTTGGATACGTGTCCAGTTTGCATAGCACCGCGGTATCAGGGTGGAGATAACGATGATGATGCTGACGATGGTAGTGGTGGGCCCGTTCTAAAGAAGAGAAAAGTGCCCGTTAAGGTTGCATGGTATTTTCCTATAATCCCTCGGATTGAGCGCCTGTATGCAAACAAAAAGCATGCAAAGATGATGCGGTGGCACGACGAAGACCGTAAGAAGGATGGGTTGATAAGGCACATTACCGATGGATCTCAATGGAGAAAGATAGATAGAAAGTACAAAAGGTTTGCATGCGAGATTAGGAATGTAAGGTTTGGTCTAAGCACAGACGGGATGAATCCATTCGGCGATATGAGCAGTCGGCATAGCACGTGGCCAGTGACACTTGTCATCTACAACCTTCCTTCATGGTTGTGCATGAAACGCAAGTATATAATGATGCCACTTCTAATCCAAGGGCCCAAGCAACCTGGCAACGATATCGATGTCTACTTCAGGCCATTGGTAGATGATCTTAAGTTACTATGGGACCGGGGTGTGCAGATGTGGGATGCATACAAAAGAGAGTACTTCACCTTAAGGGCAATGTTGTTCGTTACCATTCAAGATTACCCTGCGGCTGGCAACACATCCGGCCAAACAGTGAAAGGTGGTTGTGCATGTGTGCAGTGCATGCGGGACACAGCAAGTAGGTGGCTGAGGTACTCAGGAAAGACTGTGTATATGTGTCATCGGAGGTTTCTTCCAGCCGGCCACCCGTATCGTAGCAATAGAAGAGATTTCGATGGCACAGTGGAGAAGGGGACAGCTCCAATACACCGTACAGGCAGAGAAATTTTGAAGAGGTAAAAGATATAGAATGTATATTTGGTAAGGGACATGGCAATAGAAACGCGGTGGGCAAGACTGGTGAGAAGCCTCTTTGGAAGAAGAAATCTATCTTTTGGGAACTACCGTATTGGAAAGATTTGGATGTCTGTCACGCAATTGACGTGATGCACGTTGAGAAGAATGTGTGCGAGAGTTTGATGGGACTCCTGCTAAACATACCCGACAAGACAAAGGACACGTTAAAAGCCCGGAGAGACCTCGCAGACATGAACATCAGGCCCGAGCTACATCCTCAAGAACGTCCCAATGGTCGCCAGTACCTCCCTCCTGCGTGCTACACCCTTAGTGCCGCAGAGAAAATAAGTCTGTTGGAGTGCCTGCAGGGTGTCCGGGTCCCTTCTGGTTACTCTGCGAACATTAAAAGACTTGTCAACATGAAAGAGAAGAAATTAGTGGGCATGAAGTCACATGATTGTCACGTGCTAATGACACAACTTCTTCCTGTTGCTATTAGAGGCATTTTGCCAGATAAGGCTCGAAACCCAATCGTAAAGCTGTGCTCGTTCTTCAACGCTATATATCAGAAGGTGATCGATCCAAGCACGCTAGACAAGCTCCAAGCAGATGCAATCATTACCCTTTGCCAGCTCGAGTTGTGTTTTCCACTATCATTTTTTGATATAATGGTTCACCTCGTGGCACATCTCGTGAAAGAGATAAAGATTCTCGGCCCAGTGTATCTGCATAACATGTGGGCTTTCGAGAGGTTCATGGGGATCATAAAGAAGTATGTGCGTAATAGAGCTCGACCAGAAGGCAGTATCGTAGAGGGTTATGCAACAGAGGAGGTGGTTGAGTTCTGTATCGACTATATGGATTTGCATCCCATTGGTGTGCCGATGTCTCGACACGAGGGCAGGCTACTAGGTAAAGGGACACTAGGGCATAAGGCAATTTTCGCTCCTAGCCTAGAAACATTACGGCAAGCACATTTCGCAGTGCTCCAGCAGTCGGCCTTAGTGGCTCCATTTGTCGACATGCATTTTGATACACTCCGCAGCGAGAACCCAAGCAAATCAGAAGCATGGATAGCTAAGCAGCATAGGTTGAATTTTGGCGATTGGTTACAGAAGCATATCATGGCTATGAATACTGATAGTGACCAGCTGTATGTTTTGTCTCGGGGACCTGCGAGCACAATTCATTCATTCCAAGGGTATGACATTAATGGTTATACATTTTACACGAGAACACAGGATGCCAAGAGCTCGTATCAAAACAGTGGTGTCCGCATAGACGCCTTTGACAGTAATGGTGTAAAACAAACGTACTATGGCTATATAGAGGCAATCTGGGAGCTTGAATATGGACCGCTCAAGATACCACTTTTCCAGTGTCAATGGGTCAAAATTCCAAGTGGTTTGAAGATTGACAAGTACGGAATGTTCCTTGTGGACCTAAACAATGTGGGTTATCAAGACGAACCATTTGTGCTCGCAAACTCCGTAACACAAGTATTCTATGTGAAAGACCCTTCGTCGGTGACTGATCGCCACGTGGCTCTCCATGGAAAGCGGAGCATTATTGGAGTGGAGAATATCATTGACGAGGAAGGCTACAATCAAATCGACGAGCTACCACCTTTCGCGAAGGATATAGAAGAAGGTGAAGAAAGTCAAGAAGACGAAGACGAAGACGAAGACGAACACGAGGAGGAAGCCCCATATGTTCGAAGTGATCATGAGGAAGGAGTAATTGTGATCGACCTACAAGTTGGAAATTGATTGTAATAGACATGAACAAACCAATCTTGGAACTCGAAACCTGTCGTCTTTTTTTACAATTTTATACTACTTACAACCTACCGTCTTTTCACTTATTGAATGATTTTCACTAGATATTCCCAATATAAATAAAAAGAAAATCAAGAACTAAGGCATAAAACGATAAAATCTTTAACCAATCTCCTCTGTTACCGTAAAAACCCCATAAGCGAAGGGCTAAACTAAAGTGGAGAATAGCCGAAAAAAGTTTGCTGCAATGCATATGGTTTGCTGCAATTTTATAGTTCTCCCTAACCAAACCTGGGTTTATGGGTAATAGGTGCCGGTTTTTAAATAGGAACCGGTACCTATAGGGATAATAGGTGTCGGTTCGTATTAGGAACCGACACCTATTACCAAATATAGGTATCGGCTTTTAATATATAACCGGCACCTATTTGTCCGCTATATATATCGTCTAATCCAGCGCCGCCATCGCCATCCCCTTAGCTTCCTGGGTCCAGCGCCGCCGCGATCGCCATCCCCCCACCAGCGCCGCCGCCATCGCCATCCCCTCCAGCGCGGTAAGCGCGGTGGATAATGTGAACCCCTCCCCCCTTCTCCCTCTCCCCCCATCCCTAATATCTCCTCTCTGCTCATCAGTCGCCCCGCCACACACAGCTGATCTCCGAGGAAGACCTCGCCGCTCGGCCCCCTCCCCTCTGCACAGCCTCGATCTCTTCCGCGTCGACGGTGGTGGTCTAGTGCTCAAGCTGCTGCTCGATCTGCGTCAACACTACGGTGGTCTACGGCTAGGCTGCTCCACTCAGGTCTGATCCCAATCCCCTGCCGGCTCCACTTATTTCATCCCTATTCCCCTTTCAAATATTTGGTATTTGTTTTATGGCCTTATCATGAACCACACACTCGGTCAGTCTCAACCAAAACAATTATTGGTCGTATACATTGTTGTATAGTGTTAAACTTTGAGTAATTTTTTTCACTAAGAAATGGTATGTGATAAGATGGCCGAATCTGCATGCTTCTCCTTAACAAGCCAGACAATTTTTTTCTCAGCTTCTGTGTTGAGGTCACGCATGGGTTCGATTTCTATTCCACATCGATGTTAATCGCTACGGTAGTATTTTGTGAAAGCATTTTGGCCAACAGTACCTAAGAAAAAAAAGTTAATTTAAGAGTCAGATTTGGTTTTACATATGTAAAAAGAAGAAGACAACCCAGGTAACCTGCTGTACTTCAAAGTTGCCAACAACATGATTTCATTCATTATATCAGATTTGAGTAAGAGCAGCTAGCACGGTTGGTGTGCTAGCACACCGTGGTTTGATTCTTATTTACTGGACTTATTTGCTATGCATTGTATTTTGTTTTTATTCTGGTATTATTGCAAAACTAAAGTGATGCAAGAAATCATTCTTCCACCTTTTCATGTCATCTGGTTGTGCCCTGTCAAGAATTTGACCACATTAAGACCAAAGCAATGCATCCCCGGGACTCTTTTTGCCTCTTTTCCAATTAAATGTATAAGAACAAAGCAAGGAATCTCTTCAATTTTTTTTGCCTCTTTTCCAATTAAATCTGACCTTATAATTTATATCTCACCTTATGCATACAGAGATAAATCTGAATTCGCCCCAAGATCTGCTCCGCCGGCCCCTCGACTCTTTGATCTCCTCCGCCCCAGGATCTGGTACATCTAGAACCAAGGTACCAAACGGGCAAGTACAATCATTACTTCCAACTTTATTTATGCATTTTCCATAGCAAGGGTACTTATTTGGTTCCTTGCACTCGTCAATATCTGCAACAACAGGATAGCAATGGCATTAAGAAATAAAATTCAGTTGCTTCGTTAGAAAACCGTGCAATTCGAAACATGAGCATCCAAATGAAGTTCCCACAAATTCTTTTTAAAGTTTTAAAAATCTATGATTGAGCATTCAAAATATTACTTGGAAGGCATTCTTATAGTACTGCACCTTATAAGTTGGAGGCACATGGCAGATGCAACGGAAATAATATAAGGTACAATTCTTAGCAATCGAAAAGCAAGACCGAGTGCCTCATCATATTGATACCAAAATATACCTTGTAAAAATTTGGCATTACCAAAGTTGCCGAAATTGTCAAATTTTGCCTCATCATATTGATACCAAAATATACCTTTTAAATAAAGGAACCCATAAATTAATTCTAGAATTAGGTTACAAAATATTTATAATTAGCTACAACAACTTACAAGCAGGTCCATCGTACACTTACTTTAAGAACGTACATATGGAATTAACATTTACTAGCCATATCCTTATATGTTTCTTTATTTCAATTTAACTTGCTCAATAATGACTGAAAGGATGGGATAGTATGCAATAGTTGTCTATGTCCATCCTCATTCGTACATCCAGTGGCCGCCGGCGACGCCGCCCCAAGATCTGCTCCGCCGGCCCCTCGACCCTTTGAAAAGTGTTTCTTTCTTTTCACTGTTAAGTTGTGCTTAGTAGGGGTATTTACTTTCTAGCTTAAATAAGTTGTGCTATATGCTTAGGATTTCATGGTCCTATTTGTACTATGTGTTCACATTTTTCTCTCCATGCTGCATGCAAAATTAACAGTTTTTTTATAGAGATATTTGTCTATTTGTTTATAGAGATGCAAAATTACCTTGTGTATCTGCAATCCCCCCTTCAGCTTCCTTTTTGCTTTTACTCATTCTACATGTATCTTGACAATAGGCCTGCCTTAACCTCCTTAACCTCCTTTAGTTTTTATTTAGAAAATGTCACGGGAACAAGATAATAATAGGCCTGCAAATTCTGGACAAAGCGATGGTGGTAATGTTAGCCCAAGTGTCTTTCTAAACATAAACCAGCCCGGTGATAATCACGATAACATGGAGGTAAATTCGCCCAGCTGAAACAAAAATTTTTTTAAATTAGGTTAATTTATACCGTTCGCCCATACGAGAGCTGACTAATTTATATCGTTCTTTGAAGGAGGTTAATCCTTCCGCCACTGTGAACTCTGGGGACACTGCCACTTCATCGTCAAGAAGGAGTAGAGGTCCAACCAAGATGCCCTCGGGCCTTTACACTATCACAGCGCTAGATCCAGATGGGAACCCTGTAGCTCCCGCATCAGTACTCACCCCATATTCCAATGCTATAGGCGCCATCGTGAAGGATGACATCCCTATAAAGTACCGATACTGGAAGACCAGTGATCCAGATCAATTGGACTGGAAGGTACCAGATAGAGACAAGGACCTTGCGTGGGACAAGTTGAAGCGGACATTCCAGTTCCCCACAGGTTCAGAACAAGTCGCAAAGCGGAGGGCCCTTGAGAGGATGAGCATCAGCTTCAGGAAGTTCAAGGCAGACCTTACCAAAAAGTTTGTGAAGCGGGGGCTGACACCCAATTTTGAAGATCCCAATTATCAAAGGTGTCGCCTTTTCTGGGATGACTTTGTGGCGTACAGAACGTCAGATCAGGCAAAGGAGGTTAGCAAAAGGAACCAGGCCAATGCAGCCAAAAACCTGTACCCTCATCGTCTCGGCCGTAGCGGATATGCTCAGAACGTAGACAAATGGCAAGCGAGGGAAGATGAGCTGTTGGAAAAGGGAATCGAGTTCGAGACAAAGGACTGGTGCCAACGAGGCAAGAATTACCAATATGCCCGAGGGGCAACACTCTCGGATACAGGCGAGTTGGTACACAAGGGTCCCCAATCGCAAGAACTGTCACGAAGGCTCCATGATGCCCATCAGAAGTCTTCCGAGGGTACTTTTGTTCCGAATCGGGAGAAAGATGAGCTGACACTTGCTTTGCAGAACACTGAGCATCCGGGACGCACAAGAGGAGTAGGCCTAGTGCCATGGAGGGAAGGTTTTCCTGAAGACAGACATAGGTACCGGTCTCGAAGTTATAGAAATTCCATGGACCAGTCAGAAGAGATAAGGCAACTGAAGGAACGAATGGTGAGGATGGAGGCACTGCTAATGGCGGCGGGCCTCGAAAGGCAGGATGGGGGTGATGCTGATGCTGGCCGTGTAACCAGTCCAGCTGGAAGGAAAAGCAGTTGCGCTTCAACTGAGGTTCCTCAAGAACCGGACATGGCTCGTCACCCTGTGGACGCCATCACTGTACGTACTGCATGTAGGCTGCATGTGCCAGTTCAAAACCTCACTATAGAGGTGGCACGTGGTATGGCACATCCTGTAGTGGAGGGGGGAAGGATACACGGTAAACCGATACCAACTGGCTATTCAAGGGTTGAAGTGGAGGACGTGTCGCGCAGATACAGGGCTTTTCAGCTTGAGTTTGCTCCAGAGGAGGGGGTGAACACCCTTGGAGAAGCTGTCCACAACATTATACTGTGGCGCAAACGTTTCATTGTCTTTCCTTCAGGAGATGGTGATGACGAGCCAAGCGATGGTGGGTCTAGCTCTGAAGGACTTGCTGTCTCCCCCCGAAGGATGCCAACTCCACCACCGTTGCCACGTAAGAGCCCGTCTCCTCAACCGGCACAACAATCTCCTCCAAAGGCAGCACATCAGAGCTTATCTTCTTTAGACCAGCCAAAAAAGAGGCGGCGCCTGATTAAAACTTCAGAAATGTCTGAACCACCATCTATGAAGAAGACCAAGAAAGCCTTATTTCCTAATATGTCGGAGCCTTGCTTGAATGAAAAAAATGAGATGGGTGAGAGCATATCATCCGAACCTAGACGTAAAATGGACAAAACAAAGGAGCCGACAAATCCGAAAGTGCCAGTTGCAGTACAGGACCACTTCCTTCGCATGGCAAGGCCACCAGCCCAGAAGAAACCTATTTCACACTTCCAACGCACGGTCAGGAAAAAAAAATTACAAGCATTTTCGAAGGAAGAGTTCGCGAAAGATAAGGCCAAGAAGATTGAGCAAGAATTTTTACAAGGTGCAGGGCTGAAGAGTTTGTCTGATGTGGACAATATTGCGATGGCCCCGTTGGCAGCTAAGTTCAAGTTCGGTGATCCCTTGACTACCGATGAATATCGCAATGTCGTTGCCAATTGTACTCAGATGAGAAGGATGGAAGAGTGGTACTTACAGATGGCAAAGGAAGGTAAGGAGACGTTCGCTGTTTTTTACAGGGACGAGGACTTTCATCACGAGGATGGTATAATTTGGGTCCCATTTGAAGAACTATTTCAACTATACAATCTGAGAGAGCTAGACGTATCGCTACTTCAGTTATGGGCATTGTAAGCATACTTCACCCCTCGCTAGTTTTTTTAAGCCGATATCCTCGTTGATGTCTAACTTGATTTTTTATGCAGAATGGGGACGCTTGAATGTAGAGCAACCCATAACAAAGTAGGATTCCTCGATCCAGCGGTTGTCAATTCCACTAGGATTCATGAAGGCCCACAGTCCCAGAAAATGGTGCTGGACTACCTGTACAACTCCTTTGTCAAGCTTCAGGAGATGAATACGATCCTTTTGCCCTACCACTTTAGGTAAGTGTGGCATTTATCGTTGTACCTCGCATTAGTACATAAAGATATTTATTGCTCTCTCCCTTTGTATGTAGGCCACCTCACTGGATCCTTCTTGCGATCCATCTAAACGATTCCAAGATTGTCGTCATGGATGGTTTGAGAAAACCGCGAGAAGTTTTTCAATCTATCATTGACATCCTAAATAAGGCACTTCTGAAGTATAAGAAGAAGTGTGTTCGACACGCTCCATGTGCAAATACATTCCGGGTTTGCTGCCACCCCTGGTGCTCACGCCAGGATCAGGGCACGAGCACATGTGGGTTCTACGTGATGAAATTTATGTGGCTTTTCATGGACGACAACAACTGGAACATTACGGATTCTGAGGTTCGCCAATTTTGTTTAGACGTAAATACACATTTCTAAACACATAGTACGTTTTCACATCTTCTATCCTTCCATTTGCAGAAATTAAAGCTTCCGACGAGTAAATTGCTGCCACATGTTTGCTTTGCCCTCGCTGAACAACTATGTGGATTCATCTTCCAACATGTCATCTCGTCGAATGGCGCATATCACATTTCAAGAGCTCCAGATGGGCTACTGGGTTTCATTGAGGCTAGTGGCCCTAGTGACACTGTAGACAGTCGTTCAACGACAAAGGATAAGTAGACTTAGAATTAGTGAGCAGAATGTAGCTTTCTAGGTATCTTGTAGATTGGTTATTTCGATTGATGTCTCGAACATGAATTAAGTGTATCTATTTTGTTAATGTTTATCTATTTGTTTTCTTGAACACTTATCTACTCATGTGTCATGTGTTAAGTTTCTCTAGCTAATATTTTTATCTCTCAAAGTAACAGGTGATCTCCTAGACTAGGTGTAGCATGGATGAGGCCAGTATCGTCGTTGTTGTCCCTGGAATCCACAGGTGAGCATGTGTAACTTAAATTTTCATAGGAGTACGAGTTTAGAGCATTTGAGATGTTGTAGAGCTCAAGCGAATTTTTGTCAAGTCTCCTGAGATGTGTAACACATCTGGTCGCCGCCTTCGTGTGGTTTGACGGGCACGTCTCAGGCTGAAGTTGACTGGCACGCTGAGTCCCAGCAATATCTCCTATGTTCTCTACTCGAGCTTTGGGTTTTATATGTTAGGCCTTGCGAGACTAATTAATTATAAATTAATGATTGCCTTTGGTGGTTAATACTTCAAAAAACACATATATAGGAGTATAGAGGAGTAGAGGAATCAAAACACATGTGGTTATTCGGAATGAATAATCCTGAGAGGGAGGGGAGAGAGAAACTTACGGACATTCCTGAACCCAAGAATTCAAAATAACAAGTTCCTCTTTACCCAGAAAAAAAGAACCACTTAGAATAAACAAACAGATTATATTTGTCGAGAAATGCAAAATGATATGGAAATGACCCTCATTATCTATTTTGGCCAATTGTATTATTTTCTTGCGTATTCCTATAGGGGCTTTCATTGACCTTGAAGTCTGAGAGAAGGCTTCTTCTTTCTATTAAAAGATCACAAATCTGAGGGGTGATCAGTCCTCTTTCAATCCTTCATCTTCTTATGAGTAGCCGCCGCGGGGGTCCTCAGTCTGAATCCTCCACTAGCATTAGACCAAGAGTCAGTCTAGCTCTCGCTCTTATCCAATTTCCTTATCCTTTTAGGGCAAGGTCGGAGTAGTAGGCAAATACAATTTCTTTTGTTGCATGCAGACCCGCTTGTGAGACTGAAGAAATTGAAGCTAAATGACAATCTGAACCTACTTGGTTTCAGCAGAATTTTTCGACAGTACGATTGAACACGTGTGTTTGCTACCGCGTGCAAAGTGCAGCATGTCGTTTTTTTCCTTGATAGTTTTGTTCTGTACAACAAAAAGTGGGCCTTGGGATTTATAAATCTTATTAAAACCAGATGAGCTTTCGGATTTGTCACATAATCCTAGAAAAAAAGAAAGACATGCAACTGCAAAAAAAGAAGCCTGCTAAAGTGGGCGTTGGGCTTTTTAAATACTTTTTAAAACCACTTTCGGGTTTGTCACTTAAGCCCAAGAAACAAAGGAAAAAACATATGCTTCTCACACCTGCACAACCACATGTTCAGCAAAAAAGCGCAATCAAAGTCTTCAGTAGCAATTTTTGAAACACTGAATCACATCCAAGTCAGTTTTGCTTTCAATGTAGTGTTAAGAAAAAGAAGAATGATACTCTGTTACAAAGAAGAATAAAGCTATGACTAATAACTATAAAAAACTTAATCTCTTATGCCGCATTACCTTTACAGCACAACTGCAAGAATTTGTGGCTAGCAAATGTCAAGATTAAGGGTTTTGCTGTAGCCATGTAGGTTCACTAAACCACAAAATCGAAAGAATTTAGTAAAAGATTGAACCTGAATCTCCTACTTAGTAAAATGACAAACACTGACAAAATTAACAAAACAGTATATAAAAATAGTTTTGTTATTTGGAAATGAGCACGAAATGTCTATAAATGAATTTTCTCATTATTCGTTATTTCCGGGTCTTTTCGTTGCATTCACTTACAACAAGAAACAAAACCACCAGCGTTTGGTGCAGCATTTTTTATGGTGCTTGCCAATGGTGCCAGTGGACTCATCTGCGGCAAGGATACCCTTGCCTGGGGTGCCAATGCAGGCAGCATTTTTTATGAGCTCATTTTTTATGAACTAATCTTGGGGTGAGTTTGGTTAGGCACCGAAATGGGGTGCAGATGTGAGGAGCCGGCTATGAGGAATAGAGTGGGAAGGGAGGCAGCATAATTTTAGGCCGAGAGAGATTTGTGGAGATGCATGCGTGTATGAAAAAATTTTTGTCCATAAACAAGAATAGAGTGGTTGTAGCTGTACAGGCAATAATAGGATATTCGTCTATTATCTGAGTGGTAGATAACACATAATGCTATCTATAGTATCTGTTTATTGATCTATAGCATATGGAAATTCATGCAATGTATATATATACTCTACATTGTAGAGTAAGGTGAGATTAGGCCAGGCCCCATGCATTTTGGTGAAATACTGTGAACTATATGTGAGACATAAATACTGTGAAATGTGTGAATATGTGAATACTTGTGGTGAATATGCAAATATGTGAATACCTGTGAATCTGAGTTTCAGGAAATATATTCTGACGAATTGCATACAGAAATTATTTTTTTTTGCCTCAAGACTATAGGTGCCGGTTCTTTACAAGAACCGACACCTATATTGGACATCTAAGGCGCTCTGGTAGGCTTATAGGTGCCGGTTCCTATTAACAACTGGCACCTATAAAGACATATAGGTGCCGGTTGTTAATAGGAACCGGCACCTTTCAAGACACATAGGTGCCGGTTGAAGAACCGGCACCAATGTCTTTGGTTATTGGTGCCGATCAATAGGTGTCGGGCCCGAAACCGACACCTATTAGACGTTTCGAACCGACACCAATAGGTATTTTTGTAGTAGTGTGTGCGGGCCCATACGGCTGTAGCTCAAAGTGCATGTGCGTGACTTCTGTTGGTTTGCCCTTTTCCCGTAAGTGCATGTGCATGCATGGCCCATCTTGCATCACATAATATCAACCTCGGGCTATATTGATTTAATTAAAGTCAAATTAGATTGTGAAAATAAGCCGATGTGGATATCAAGCTAATCATATATCTCATCCAGCTTCACACTAGAGCCCTAAGTAGGATAGCTGTTCCCTCGGCCTACAAATCCACCATGGATCATTTGATGGTTCTAAATTGGAGAGAGCAAATTCAGTGCAAATTCAGTAAAAATTTCTCTGATGCATGTGAGTACATGTAAAAATTCCTTTGTTTACGAGTCAAGCAAGTTGAAGGAGTATGAGAAAAAATAAAAATGATCAACTTTCTTAAAAAAAATACGTAAGGCTTCTGCTGGATTTTTTCGTCCATTGTATCGAATTCTAATCGCATCAGTTGTTTCTCCGAGTCTTTCGTCCGAGGCTAGGGTTTTATCGATTTCACAGGATTAGAAACGATGTCAAAATTCATGTGATTTTCTTTGGGATTTTTGGGTTTTTTTGGGAAAGGAAGAGGAGCATTAGGGGATTTTGTTTCCGTATCCAATTTGGTAAGGAAAGCAACGACGCAGCCAGATTTAATGCGGGATGCGGTACTACTGCGTATGGATACGAGAGTCTGCGTATGGACACGAGAGAGACTCTGGCTAGATGAGGAAGATGACACTGTAGCATGAGGCCAGGTTAGGTGGGAAGGAAGAAGGCAGGCCAGCAAGGAAAGAGAAGGGTTCAGCTGGATCTGGCTCGGAGCTTGGAATGGATTTTTATTTGGTTTTGATTTAAATAATTTCAAAATGATATTTATATTATTAAAATTAGCAATTGGGCTTTGAAAAATTCGAGAAAAAATCGGAGTGTAATTAATCCTGGGAAATTTAAGAAGATACTCCAAAACACAATTTAATAAGTAAATTTTATTTCCTATATTTATTTCACTTGCTTATATAATTTGTTAAATATATATCTATCTATACCTACATATAGGTTTGGTTATAAATTTAGTAGTATGTACAATATAATTTAATAAATTTGTGTCTTCACCCGTTGCAACGCACGAGCTATTTTTCTAGTTATTATAATTTTTACCTATTATAAAAATTGAAGATGATTTCATACTCGCCTTAATTTTCGTCCATCATTCGTGTTAGATACGCGATGTCGAGTGAAAACACGTCACGCTAGGACAAAGGTATTTCCGTCGTCCGTGATACCCCTCCGATTTTTCATGCATGCACCATCTTTCGAATCCGGTGCGCATAATCTGTGTGTGATCACAATTTGGTTTGAATCTGTTTTCTTATCCGTTTCCATCGCAAGACCCGTTTCCCTACACAACAAAGCCAGAACCTATACGGTCGCAACTTACAAGCAACCTACGATGACCTTGATACTCCCTCTCAGTTTCCAACATGACGAGACGTGGCCCTCTGATTACTCGTGCATCTTGTCTGATCGATGGTCTTGCTGCCGGCCGAAGCACTCAGAGTCAGAGATAGAGAGTCGACCGATCATCTCACCATTTCCTCATCAATCGCATCTACATGCATGTTTGATCGGTCTTCATGCATACCATGCCTCTCTTCCAGTAACCTAATGCATGCATGCATGTTTTCTAGCTAGCTATCTTCAAGCAGCGAGCATCTACAGTGACCTAGCTTGAAACTGTTGATTACTGCAATATTTTACATGTTAGTTAATTAAAGAAATAATATGTTGTACATGTCTCTGTATGCAATTACCAGACTACTTTGTTAAGTATAGCTAATATTCTTGATAGCGTATCATATAAAATAATAATAATAAATAAATATATTTTTAATTGTTATTAAGAGAAGAATGCATGGTGACTCTATTTTGTCTAGACTTGATCATGCGAGGCAGTGTCGGATTTGATTATCCTATTATTAGTTGCAAGAATAAGATTAAAAGAGTATTTCAGATTATATGTGTACAGTCACATAAATAATCCAATTCTTTTGGATAAAGGGGCATTGGTAATGTTGCCATCGTCGAGGTTGGATCATTACATTGAAGATGTTCCAATTTTCTTTACGATGTGTTAGCTACAACGATCGACACAAACATTATCATTGACATTGTTATGCATGGAAAACATATATTATCATTGAAATTTTTTCACCCGTTCACTAGTACAGATCCTCTCATCTGTGACGAGCCCTCACATGTCTGGACTTTGTGGGCCGTCAGAACGAAGTCATTTTAATCAGATCGAAATTAACACCGTTGTAGATGTACTCGTTTGAGGTGCATATACCTATAGCCCGTCACTGATGACACTCATCTGTGACGGGCACAAGGATAGGACCGATTGAGATTACCTCCACTATCTTAATCGGGCCCAAGTATAAAGCCCGTCACGGATGAGTGTCAACGGTGACGGGCTCCAAATAAGGCCCAATTGAGATTTCGTTAATGCCCGTCACCGATGATACATATCGATGATGGGCTTTCTTTTACGCCCGTAAGAGATAATTGTGCGCCCGTTAGAGATGTCGTTTTTTTGGCCCGATTGAGATATATTTTGTACACTATAAATACTCCACTCGACTGTTGGCTGAAGTTGTCCCACTCTTCACTATTTTGGTGGGAGGTTGAAGGGGGTGAATTTTTGCATTTTTTTTCAAAGAAAACTAGGAAAATCTTAAAGTAAGTAGTACTTATTAATTTAGTAGTACTTATCTCATGAAATGTTAACTAATATTTTGTTCATTTTTGCAGCGATGGATCGAAGTTGGATGTATGCGACTACTTTCAAACGTCATTGCAAGGAGTATAGAGATGGCGTATTAAGTTTTATGAACGCTGCGGAGGAGGATAGGAAAAGAAAAAACAACAAATACATGTGTTGTCCATGTAGAGATTGCAAGAATGAGAATATGTTTGAAAGCAGAGTGGACGTACACTTTCACTTGATACAACGCGGATTCATGAAGGGCTACACATGTTGGGTGAAGCATGGAGAGCAAGAATTGGGAAGTGGTGCAGTTGCAGACAGAAGTAGTGCAAACAATCATGAAGAAGGAGGTGAAGATGAGCATGACATGTTTATACCATCTCCATTGGGCGGTGAAATGGTTGAAGTAGATCCTGATCTCCTGCAAGACATGTTACGTGACGTTGAGGATCCAACTTACAACGAGAGAGATTCCTTGAATTTCAGCAGGTTGGTCAGTGACTCGGAGACACCTCTATAAGCCGGATGCAAGCCAAAACATACCAAATTATCAGCTACCTTGGACCTAATGAAGCTGAAGGCAAGTAGTGGATGGACAGACAAGAGTTTCACAGATCTTTTGGGAATATTGAAGGCCATGCTTCCTGAAGAGAACACGTTGCCCGAGACGACATATGAAGCAAAGCAGGTTCTGTGTCCCCTTGGGTTAGAGGTCCGTAGAATTCACGCTTGTCCTAACGACTGCATATTGTACCACAAGCAATATGTGGACTTAGATGCTTGTTCTATCTACAAGGCTTCTCAATACAAGCGAAAGAAAAGTGCAGGAGAGGGAAAAAAGTCAAAGCGGGGTGGTCCATCGAAGGTTATGTGGTGTCTACCTATCATTGATCGTTTCAAGAGAATATTTGTCAACCCCAAGGAAGCAAAGTTAGTACGTTGGCATGCCACAGAGAGAAGGAATGACTGTTTGCTAAGACACCCTGCGGATTCGATTCAATGGAGAAATATCGATCGAAAGCACTGTTGCCGACCCTAGAAACATGAGGATATGTTTGTGTACGGATGGCATGAATCCTTTCGGAGACATGAGAAGTTCTCATAGCACTTGGTCAGTTCTTATTGCGAACTATAACCTCCCACCATGGTTGTACTTCAGAAGAAAATATATTATGTTATGGTTGTTAATCCAAGGTCCAAAACAACCCGCAATGATATCGATGTGTTCTTGGAGCCTGTTATCGATGATCTTGAGATTCTCTGGAAAGAAGGTATGGAAACTTGGGATGCATATGGTCAGGAGAACTTCAACCTACGAGTTCTATTGTTCTGCACCATTAATGATTATCCCGGACTCGGTAATCTTTCAGGACAAACCGTGAAAGGAAAGAAGACTTGCTCTGACTATATGGAATATACACGCAGCAGGTGGCTGAAAAAATCAAGAAAGATGATTTACATGTGTCATAGAAGATGGCTCCCACTACGCCACGCCTTTAGAAGAAAGAAGAAAATTTTCAACGGTAAGAGAGAACTTGGGTCTGCTCCCAAGGATTTGTTTGGAGATCAGGTCCACGACATTGTGAAGGACATTAGTAATGAGTTTGGAAAGAAAAGAAAACATAGCAAGACAAATGATAAGGGTATGTGAAAGAAAAAATCCATATTTTGGCCGCTACCTTACTGGAAAGATGTCGAGGTCTGTCATTGCATTGATCTAATGCACGTAGAGAAGAATGTGTGCGATAGTTTGATTGGGCTACTGCTGAATATGTCTGGGAAGACAAGGGACGGGTTGAATGCGCGCCTAGATCTATAGGAGATGAACATTCACAGTGAACTTCAGCCTGTTAGGGATGAAGAGACAGGAAGAGTGTACCTCTTGCAGCTTGCCACACATTGTCGAAGGATGAGAAGATCGCAATGCTGTCATGCCTGACAGATATTAAAGTTCCTTCGGGCTATTCAGCGAGGATCAGTAAGTACGTTAAATTGGAGGATCTAAAACTGGTTGGAATGAAGTCTCACGATTGCCACGTGCTAATCACACAAATCTTGACAGTTGCTATCAGAGGCATTCTACCACCCAAAGTCCGTCACACGATCCAACGGCTCTGTGCCTTCTTCAATGCAACCAGTCAGAAGATTATAGATCCCGAAGATTTAGATGGGTTGTAGGCCGATATTGTCAATACCCTGTGTCACTTGGAGATGTATTTTCCACTGTCTTTCTTTGATATCATGGTTCATCTCCCTGTTCATCTAGTGAAGCAAACAAAAATATGTGGCCCAACTTTTCTAAGGGAGATGTACCCGTTCGAGAGATACATGAGAGTTCTTAAGTCATATGTTTGAAACAGAGCAAAACCGAAGGGAAGCATCATTGAAGGGTACACGACGAAGGAGGTTCTTGAGTTCTGCGTCGATTACATGACCAAGACAGATCCTATCGGAGTTCCTGCGTTTCGCCACGAAGGAAGGTTGGCAGGTGTTGGCACAACAGGCAGAAAAAAAATTGTTCCCGATCAAACTTCCTATGCTCAGGCTCATTTCGCTGTGCTGCAACATATGGCTGAAGTAACCCCATACTTTGAGGAGAATTTAGCGAAGGTCCGACAGGAGAACATGGGTCGATCAGATATGTGGATCAACAGAGAACATAGTACTCACTTCAACGAATGGTTTAAAAATCGTATCGCACGGTCGACCAATGGCCCAAGTGAGACAGTTCGAAGGTTGGCAAGGGGCCTATGTTGGGATGTTGACACATGGCAAGGGTACGATATCAATGGGTACACATTTTACACCGTCACACAAGATGACAAAAACATAGTTCAAAACAGTGGAGTCCGTATAGATGCATATCAGGATCAAGCTGGATCGAACACATACTATGGTTGCATAGAGCAGATTTGGGAGCTGAACTACATGAACTTCAAAGTCCCTTTGTTTCGTTGCAGTTGGGTGAATATTCGCACGGTGTCAAAGTCAATAAGGAAGGATTCACTTTAGTGGACCTGGCCAAGGTTGGATACGCCGACGAACCATTCGTCCTAGCGAAGCAAGTCAAGCAGATTTTCTACATAAAAGACCCCGCAAACAAGAAGCTGCACGTCGTTAGGGATGGCAAGTGAAGAATTGTTGGGGTTGACAACGTCGTCGATGAAGAAGAATACAACCAGAATCTTCATGTGACACCTCAGATCACCCTTGAAGATGATCCCGAAGACGATGTGGCATACACTCGTTCACACCATTCGGAAGGCATATCCTTGTAAATGAAGTCTTTGTTACAATTTTATACTATTTTAACAAGGCATATTTTAATTACATATGATTTTTAAAATTTAATAGCAATTTTACACTATTTAAAAAAGTGATTTGTTAATTATATGTGATAAATCAAATGTGATAGCAATTTTAAATTTGGTATAAGTTAATTATAAATGATTTTATAACTTAAATATTATTTTTAAATACAATTAATAAGGAATATTTTACTTCTATAGTGGGATGAGCTTATCTCTATCGGGCATATAACTAATGCCCATCAGAGATGAGATTATCTCTTTCGGGCGTAGTACTTGTGCCCGTCACGGATGTGTGTCATCGTTATCGAGCATATTACATGTGCCCGTCACGGATGTGTGTCATCCGTATCGGGCATAATACTTGTGCCCGATAGTGATGAGCTTGGACCAGGGTTACTAAGTCTCCAGATCCAGATCTCCCTCTCACTCTCACTCTTTGTCCCGACCGCCGCCGCCTCCTCCCTCTCACTCTCACTCTCCTCCTAGACGCTGCCGCCGCCGCCTCCTCGTCGCCACTGCCTCCTCGCCGCCGCCGCCTCCTCGACGCCGCCGCCTCTTCCCTCCAAGATCAGCCTCCTCCTTGTCGACCGTGGCCCCGTGCCCCCGCCGGTCGCGCTGCCGCGGCCTCTCCCCACCGCCCCTGTTAGGCCGCCTCTCCGAACTGGTTCATTCCTAAATATACAAATTTGATGTGTTTAGTGTGATGCCTTCCTAAATTTCGACACTGTTTTTATTAGAGAAGACTTTTGGAATTGCCAAAATTTAGATAGAACAGTATTTTATAAAATCATGTTTAGTTTGTTAATTATCCAAATATAAAATTTGGTAACATCAAAATTTAGTAAGATTGAAAGTGCCAATCAAAATTTAGAATAGTTCGGTGGTAAAGAGGAAAGGAGAGAGAGCAGATAAGACTAGCGTCCTGCATTGATTATAATTTACGTTATGTAACCCTGAATTTATTTTATCATTTTATATAGCTATGTATATTCAAATGTGTGATTTCACTGTTAGTGTTTCTGATATTTATTACCATTTTCCTATCAATACCGACGTGTTTTCATCCGTATAGTTTTGTTTTCCTGTTTTATGATATTTTCTACACCGTTTTTTGTTTTTTTGACCGTTTCAATTCCGTTCCAAGAAAAATATAGTTATGAAAATGGTTTCTCCATTTTCCGACCATGTCATCCCTAGATAAGAAAACACAAACAGTTTTATGTGTGAGGTGGGGTAGTGGGATGGCAGGTGGATGTGGTGAAAATGGTGGTGAATCGACGGTGGTAAACAGGTTGAAGACGATGATATTGCACTGTGCCCCGCGCCCCCGCGGCCCCGCCGGTCGCGCAGCATTATATTGCACTGTAATTTCTGTTAGAAAATAATTTACAAACCTAACAAAACTATAGCACTATAGAATTATTTTTCAAGATAAATTTAGACATGATTTCCATCCAACATAAATTTAAAAACATTCTTTATTATGTTTAAAAAGTGTTGATATGATTTTAGACCGGAGGGGATCGAAACACTCAAATTACATTTTTGTATTCCTCCAGGGAACCAACAGCTACATTTTTTATTAAATTGACTGCATCCCGACCGCCGCCGTCTCCTCCTAGACGCTGCAGCCTCCTCGCCGCATCAAATTGAGGGATTAAATGTAAAGGTAAAATTATGCCAAAATTTAGTTAGAGCTACCTAGGTTGTATCATACTCTTGATTTAATTCGTCCTAACTATACCGCAGGTCGACCTGACTGCTGAGAAACAGTCCTCCCAAGAGGTCTGCTAACAAAGACACGAAGATAACATCGTCACAAAAGTGTTGGGAACCGAAGAACACCGTGGACGGACAAGGGGCATTAGCTCCAATGTTCCATGGAAGTTTGGGTTTCCCCAATACGCGTGGCAGTATAGGAAGCACAAGCTTTCAAAGGCGTAGAAAGATGCATGCCTTAAGGAACAACTTTGGGAGGAGATTAGAAACGAGCTCCGAGAAGAGTTCGATGAGAAGTTGTTACAAGTGGAGGCTTGGGTGAAGGCACGCTTCAGGGAAAGCGAGCCCGCTGCCGCTCCCATAGTAGAAACGAGCCCCACGCAAAGGCGTAGCAGCTGCGCATCAACTGAGGAGGCGGCACAAGAACCACCAGCCCCCACTGCGGTGGACAACATAACGGTAAAACCAACAAAAAATGTATATGTTGTCTTAGCACCACAGTACATTATAACATATTCTAAGGACACGTATGAATCTATTGCAGGGACCCACATCGTGCACCCTAGTCGTTAGGGTGACACATGCATTTGCAATTCCTGCCGCAGAGGGTCTTGCGTTCATGCCTACGCCGGAGACCCGAGTGCATGGGGGTCAGTTGCTAGCCAGACATGCCAAAGTTCAAGTGGACATGATGAAGCCTGATTGGGTTGGCTTCACTCTCCTGCACCCACCAAATGACGAGATTTTGACCCTTGGAGCTGCACGTGGGACCTTTATCCAATGGCCCAAGCACAACAATCAAATCAATATAACTCCTAGGCCAGCACCAAGTGCTCGTCCGCCACCGCCGTGTCCCCCTCCAACTCTTGTATCTACCCCTCCTACCGTTGAAGAAGGAGATCAAGATCTCCAATTGCAGTATGATACAGATTTTGGGGATGACGGTACGGAGGTCAACAGCAGAGCGCACCTCCCCCCAGACTGCAAAAAAAGAAAGAGGACGACATCTTCTCCACCCCAGCTTGAAACACGCCGAAGATCTGCTGGAAGGGGGAAAGGAAGAGGAAAGGTGGAAGGGCCGCTTCTGGCTCCGAAGAAGCTAGATCTTGGCAAGGCGCCATCAGCTCCACCTAAGTCTTCGGCCGAATTCACATTAGGCATTCCATTAGTCGGAGACGACGCCTTATCGAAGATGGGCCCTGCATGCAAGGAGTTGCACGGGTACTACATGGAGAGGTCCAACGCAAGGAGGAAGCATAGAGAGACCTCCATGACGGGCCACCACGATAGACAACCGTTCCTTGGCCCAGAAGCCTTCATTGCCATAGACTTTAAAGATCTATGGGACCTCTATAGGGTGCGAGCGGTCGACACCAACCTCTTTAAGTGCTACTCCTTGTAAGTATTCTTGCGTACGAGATATGATAATAACTTTCCATATATTACGCTTACCCAGATTCTTGTCTTGCTTCTAGGTTAATTTGGAAGCATGTCCATCGTAATGCACTCCATGTTGCCTTACTCGATCCAGCTATCATCAACGAGACAACTATGAACTACGATCGAGCCAGCATAGTAGAATATATCAAGAACTGCTTATGGTCCCATCAAGACAAGGACTTCATTATGTGTGCCTACTCTGAATAGTAAGTGTGTACCCTACTTAGAATCAGATGTGCGATGCGTATAGCTTTAGTATTTAACTTGCAATTTATTAATGTCGTAGTCATCATTGGATTCTTCTGGTCATAGTGCCGAAGTGGAGTTTGGTATACTACCTTAACTCCAATATCAAAAAAGACATATACGATTGGTCGGCGATCGAATCTGCCGTGAACGACGCCTGGGACCAATACGTGGCAAAAGACGGGAGGCATAAGGAAGGGCATCCCACACTCGGTCACAAAAAAGACTTCCTAATACGTCAACAAGTTGGCGACCAGTGTGAGTTCCACGTCTGTCATAACATGAGGAGCCTCGCAGACAAGGTGACATTGCTCGACCTTGAGGTGTGTGCTTCAATTGTTTATATACATTAGAGAGAAGATAGCAAGATTCGTTCTAGATGTAGACTAACTTTTCAAGTATGTAAACTAACTTGGCGTCTCACATGCAGGAAAAACTTTCAAGAATTTCGGAAAACAACTTCGATATCATTAGAGAGGAGATAGCACAATTCATACTAGATGATCTCTTGTCACCCAAAGGAATGTTTACAGTCATGTCCTAGCTAGCTCGTCTCCGAATGGTTGAACATTTGCAATGCTTGCGACAAACATTTGATTTATGTAAATATTATTTGTAATACAATTCTGCGCGATGTTCTGTATATATTTGCATCTCTAATTACATATAAACTTGTTTCAATTTATAACTCAGTTTTACAGATTTTGTTGCATGTCGGCGGTTTGCAGAGCAAAAAAAGATGTGAATGACATATATATATGTGAATGGGTCTGTGGATGTGAATGTATATAGGTTTGATTTTATGAATTGGCTATGCTGTGATAGAATATGTGATTGGACTGAAATATGCACTGAATATCTGAGGGAATATATGAATATGCTGGGAAGGGGGTTGTTGGAACTGTCATTTTTTGCAGCGGGTATGACTAGCAAAGGCCTGAGGCTAGCTAAAAAACAAATTTTATTTTTTTTGTTGATATACTCATCCCTGACGGGCATTTTAAAAATACCCAAAAGAGATATTCATCTGTGACGGTCTCCAAACAAAAACCGATAGGGATATAGTCATCACTGACGGGCTCTTAATTTAAGCCCGATAAAGATAAGTCATTCGAACCAGGACTATTTTTACTCAACAGGTGGGTCAAACCTATCGGTGACGGGCTATTCGTTAAGGCCCGATGGAGATGGTTAGTCATCGGTGACGGGCTCAGTAGTTTGCCTAATTGAGATTAGTAATCCGTGACGAGCTCCTACCTAATCTGGTTTGACTTGTATTACTTGATCAATCTTATCTGTGACGGGCTACATTGTTAGGCCCGATTGAGATAATGTTCATCCGTGACGGCCTGGTGCCCGATCGATTGAGATATTTTCTCACATCACTGACCTTTGCTTAGTGACGAGGGCCCTACCCGTTAGAAATACGCTTGAAGCCCGTTAGAGATAACTGATCCCGTGCTAGTGGTTGCAACGCACGGACATTTTTGTTAGTATATATATTATAAAAATCAAAGATGTTTATGCCAAAAAAGTTTGGTACGTCATGTGTCCACCTGGCCGTGTCCAATTCCGATTCTAGCGCCCACCATAAAAACGAGCAAAGGAAGATTCCGAGTTGGAGACGAGAAAAGGGATGGATGCGGTTTTGATTTGGCTCAAAATCAGGTTCAATTAACCAAGAAAATCAACAAGAAAAGAGAATATACACGGAATTAATTGTCACAGCCCGCATGACGCCGCGCTCTTCAGGGCGGCGCTTGAGAGGCTGCACGTACGCGCAGATGCGATCAAGCTTCAAGCAAGGGATCGATCGGCGGCAAGTACCGCCTCGCTCTCCCCGTATCCTTCTCTCTATGTATCTATCTGTTTCTACACACGCAGCCTTCCGCCACTGACAGCACGGTCGGGGGCGGCATGGCCATCAATGCCCTCAGATTGAACAGGCACGGCGTACGCGTGGTTGCGCGTGGACGCGCGCGGCAGGCGACGGGCGCGTTGGAGGCGGTTGATTTCGCCGAGCCGATGATCATCCTCGCCTAGCTGTCTGCCTCCTTGATGCTCGGCCGCGCGCAACCTCGTCCTCGAGCGCGGGTTCGAAGCCCTCTTGCTGCACGTACGACCATGTACGCCGTGGCAGGTGGAGCCAACGGCAGAGGAGGCCCGCGTGCGTAGGTGCATCCGTAGATGAGCTACCGCGCCGACGACCTGCCATTCGAGTTCATTGCCCTGGAAATTGCACTCGAACTCCCGAAGCAGCATGTGCTAGCCTCTACGTATATTATCTGAACTTCATTGATATTTGCACTGCTCTAGCATTCGTGAGTTACTATATATATATATATATATATACATATATATATATATATACATATATATATATATATACATATATATATATATATACATATATATATATATATATAGACACACACATAACACTTAAAGTGCACTCCATTCTTCTTTTATACCAAGCAATTAAGGTTTTTAAGTCGGCGACATTGTTGTGCATGTGTAAGAGAGAAGGCAAGAAGTGGGAAGTAGGTGATGCAAACGGGAGTGAGTGTTGAGCAGAATGTGCATATGCCCTCCATTCTGTGAACTTGTTTGCACAATATGTGCACCGCCTTGCCCCCTTGCATAGTTGCATGGTGCGTGTCTGGTGCTAGCGAGCATCTAGCACATGCGTCTAGTCTTGCTCAGTGGACATTCAGCCAACCAAAAAGGCCAACGGCTGCATCCATTATGAAGGACAGGCTCGACGCATCTAGCACATGCGTCTATCCACAATGACACGTCAAATTTGAAGCCCAGCTCAGGACTCATTCTGATCACCTCATGTGTTGCTTTTCCTGTGCATCTTAATTTTAGCACCCAACTTTGGTATGAGTTCAGTTTCATGTTTCTACCCCGTCCATTACAAGTGTTTATATACATGTGCCTGTCATGCTTTTGTCATAAATGGTTATTCGGACTTTGTCATAAATATTTACTTTTCAATCTGCAGTTTTTAACGGTGTCCATGGGTTCTTTTGCTTCTTGTATTTGAGAAGATGTTTTACTGTACCTAGCTAGGCAGTTTGCTTTGTTATGAAGGTGCTCCTTGTTATAAAAGTTACTAGAAATACACAAGGGATCCACTAAGTACTGCACCAATATATATATATATATATTTGTGCCACGCTTAATTTGTTGATGCATCTGATCTGAGACCATGGCTGGAGTTATTGCTAAATATGTTTGATTGCCCGGTCACTGCAATGTGTAAATGTAATTTTAATTATATTTTGCATATAACCGAATGTCCATGCACCACAAAAGAAAATATAGGTAAGTATGCAACGAGACATAGCCAATCAAGGCATCCGGAATTCCGGATCCAATCTATTTTATGCTATCTTACATACTTAAAATTACATGTGCTCATCAGAATCAGGCTTTAGATATCTCACTTTTGATCGGTTGTCAAGTTGCTCATCGGTGACGAAGCGACAGAGTTCAAACACGTCGATCTATCAGAAAAGGCGAAAAGTTTTAGCTGAGGAGGAGCATCTTCGTCTTTTAATCACGTAGTTTTCTTCGTCCGTTGCAACGCAACATTATTGCTAGTCCATTCTAAAACTCAAAAAGTGATTAGGAAACCACAATGTAGAACATCTTTATTTTATAGATTAGTGTGGATAACTACTAACACAGATTCTTACATCTGTCATGGGTCATCTGTGACAGGTCTAATAAAACTGTTATAGATTATGTCATATGTAACGGGCGACATAGACAGCCATTACTGAGCCCCCTTATCTGTAACGGCTCCTAACTGAGAGCCGTTACAGGTGTAAGCTCCTTTATCTCTAATGGCTTTCAACTTGAAGTTGTTACAGATATGTCCCTCATCTGTAATGGCTTTCCATTAAGAGCCGTTACAGATGTCGGCCCCTCATCTGTAATGACTCTCAACTTGAAGCCGTTATAGATATGTCTCTCATATATAACGGCTTCGCATTGAGAGCCGTTATAGATAACTTCTAGGTCTATTAACTTCAATAAAAAATAAAAATCCTAGCCAAAACCCATGACCTCCCTCATTTTCTTTCCTTTCTCCCCCCATCTCCCCATTTTTCTCCTTGATCTCTCCCCATCTCTCTCCTCTCGACTCCATGGCCGGCGGTCATAGGTGGTGGCTCAGCGAGGCTGGCTCGGGTGGTGGCGGTCGCAGGTGGTGGCTCGGCATGGCCTTTGGACTGCTGGATCCGACGACGACAGGCCATGGGACCGCCAGATCCGGCGGCGACAGGCCACGAGATCGCCAGATCCGACTTCGACGGGTAGCGGAGGGAAGCCTGGATAGGCGGATGGCTCCTCGTCGCCCTAGCCCCTGCACCACCCTTCCCTGCCCCTGCCCCCATTCCTTCGTGCCACCACGACATCGACACCGTTGACCCGTCACCATGCAGTGGCCATCGATGGTAGGATGGTTGGAGCGGGGATGGAGGAGTGGATGATTTTTGCTTTTTTTAATGATGAATCTTTACATCTGAAACGGCTCATGAGCCTACTTTTTCTTTTTTTTAAGCTGAATTTCACATCTGTAACGGCTCCACATTTTGAGACGTTACAGATAATTTTCATCTGTAACGGCTAAAGAGCTATTACAGATGAGTTTTTGCATCTATAACTATTGGGTTTAAACGTTATAGATATGAGTTTTGAGCCGTTACACATATAGATATAGTGTCATGTGCTAGTGACTGTGTTTTATATAAGTTGTGCATGCAGGGGTATTGGGACTTGCCGTCCACATTATACGTGTATGCTCACGACATGTAAATAGCAACTTTGTATAATTGTGTGTTAGTGTAATCTTGTCATGAACTAATTACGCATAGACCAAACAATACTACATGAGTGGTTCACGCCAACGCTCTAGGCGTTGCAACATGCACCAGCCACGCCAACATCCCTGGGGTGGCAGCTTGCTGATGTGGCACTCACGCCACGTTGGTTAGTGTTGTCACGACAGCAAGGATGCATGATATGACAGTATTCAGACATCATGTCAATATTATCGGCGTCGTCAAAAAATTCATTTTTAAAAAATAAGGTTATAGACAGTTTATTTTTAAAATATTAAAACAAAATGGTTTAAATAATAAAAGAAATTCGGGAACGGACCAGGGGAGAACGAGCCAGGAAGGCGTCCTTGGCAGAGTATGGCGATGGAAGCGATCATGCTTCTCCGGCCATTAGAGTCATGGGCCATGCTAGAGCTATAATTAAGTTTGTTAACTTCAAAATTCATGGCCTAACTAAATCGGCCCAAAGCTGCATTATATATGGTAGACAAATCGCTGCATCATTTGAGCTGGTCAAACATTGGTCGTGCAATAATTTTTTTAAAAAAATTGATCGTGCAATGTTAAAAGAAAAAGAAAACATTGATCGTGTGCAGGGCAAACCAAGCAAATTAAGGAACCCATATCACATATTAAAAACATACTTTATACTTGAGCTAGCATATGTAGAGCATCGACAGCATTTTCTCCCAGCAATTAGCAAGCACATGATTTGTGAGCGCCCATATTAAAAGCAATAATAGTCAAAGTTATGGACTTAATTTATTGAGCGACGATCCGAAGCTCTACTAGTAGTATTATACTATCAGTTGAACTAGTCTGAACCATTTATTTTTAACGGTAGTAAAGTACTAAAATAGATTAGAGGTAAATTTGATACTTAATTTTTTTCTCCTTGTGGGTCCCACAGTCAGCGTCGCTCGCTCCCTCGTCCATCAAAAAGCAGAGTTGCCGCCTCCTCATCCATCTAAACCGAATGAGAGCGCGACTCCGAACCGGCTGTCGGCGGAACAATAGCGAGACAATTCTATAGCACTCTCCACCGGCCAGATATATTACCCATTTCTCTATCTGGATCGTTTGATCTTTATTTTTTCACTAATTAAGAACAGTGCTAATTTTTTTCACTAATTAAGAACAGTGCTAAAAGTAACCCTGGTCCAGATTAGTCATGTACAAATGGAAATCATCATGGCAGTCAGTTTCCAGCCAGGATCCATGTACCTATGCCACGTATCACATATCGCATAGACTGTGGCTTGGCCGATGGTGCCGGCTACAACGACGTGACCAACCTATGGCACACCTCCGAGGGGCATCCACATCAGCAACAACGCCAACGTGACAGCGAGCTACCACTACTACAGAAAAGGCAATAGGCACCGGTTGGGAACCTTACGAAGATACCGGTTTTTTCAACCGGTACCTAGAAAGCGGTCTTGATGTGAAAATCAAATAGGTCTTCCTGTGTTGGTTTAAAATCGACACCTTTGAGGTTTCATGAATAAAAAAAAAGACGGCTCAATGCATCGACTTGAATCGAGTTGATGCATCGAGCCGAGCAGCTCCCCTTCACCCTGACCAATCCAAGAACATCCAAGAACATTCAAGAACACAAAGAACACAAAGAACACTAAGTCGCTAGTCACATACCGATACTTTCTTGAAATAGAATTAACCACACTTTGCCCCTCAAAATCAACCACAATTATCATCATAGAATCACAAAAGGAATCACAGAATCACAACAATAACAACATCTAAAAACAACTCTGGCCGTTGCCACCGCCGCCGGATCCACCTGTGGCCGCCGTCGACGCCACCGCTGCCATCGGATATGCCATGGGAGAGAGGCAAGAGGGGACGAAGGGAGCCGCCACCGCCGGATCCGCCATCGGCCGCCGCCACCATCGCCAGATCCACCCGCAATCGCGGCCGACGTTGGCACCACTGCTGGATCCACCAGCGACTGCCGAAGACACCGCCACCACCGCCGAATCCACCAGCGGCCGCCGGAGACACCACCACCATCGCCGGATCCGCCGCAGGAGGGAGGCGAGAGGGAGAGGAGTGGGTGGAGGGAGAGGTGGAGGGGACGAGCGAGGCGAGAGGGGGCGGAGGGAGAGGAGGAGGGGGTAAGGAAGAGCGAGAGAGATTGGGGGGGTATTGATAAGGACGGGAGTATATGGGTGTCGCGCTCGACCCAGCTCGGTTTTTGGTGTCAATTTTTTAAAATCGACACCTATATTATAGGTATCGGTTCTTTTGAAAAACCGGTACTTATGTTATAGATGACGGTTTTTCTTTAGAACCGACAACTATAATTCCTGAAAGGTGCCGGTTATATTTTTCCACCCCACAGAGATGGGAAAAGGTCTATAGGTACCGATTTTAATTGTTCCGGCACCTATAGTGCCGACCTCTATATGTCTTTCTGTAGCAGTGTATCAGAGTTCGGCGCTACCGAGGCAGCTCACCATGGTGCGAAGTTTCCCGCAGGGGGAGCGGAACTGCTACACGCTACATCCCGTGGTCGCTGGCGGCAAGTACCTCTTCCGTGTGACATTCCTCTACAGCAACTATGATGGGCTAAAGAGTGTGCATGCCGGCAAGCCATCGCTGCGGTTCGACCTCCACCTCGGCGCCAACTTCTGGCGGCAGGTGAACGTGTCTTACGCCGGGCGTGAGTACAGGTTCGAGGCTGTGCACGTCGCTATGGAAGAGTACATGTGGGTTTGCCTAGTAAATATCGGCGAGCGAATTGATTTGGAAGGGCTTTGGCTTTTTGGGCGGGGGCGAGAATACGATCAACAGAAATGGCTGCTAGGGTTAGTGAGTAATAATTAAGATTATACTCCTCCGCGCATTTTTTCCTTGGACAATAATATCCTTTCATGGTTCTACTACCATTAAGTGTGGTGGTAGTAGAGAGAGATTTAACTCTTCTATCAAATATTATTTTGATTGTTTACTATCTAATTCACGCGCCTTGATTTATATACCACCTAAGCCGTATGCCTTCTGTAATATACAACCGAGACTGCTAATTTTTCTATTTGGTACCACTTTCCTCACTTTTAATGAATTCCTAATTTTTTCATTCTATTTTATTTATTTTCATAGTTTTTTGGACTTTTTTGCCCCTAGGCCCACTTGTCAAATCCAAAGAGAGGAAGAGAGGATATCTTCTCTCTTGGATCGATCGATCCATTCTGACGAGTGCTCGAGCGCCACCACCACCGATAGCCAGCGCCAACGCCCCTGCCTCCGCCCCGCCCCCGCGGCCGAGC